>WIXG01000308.1:0-94674 GCA_009869945.1 Mesaphorura yosii | reverse complement strand
TTGAGTTCCAGACAACGCTCGCATTCACTAATTGGAAGTGGCGAGATGCCGGTGTTATCTTGTTTACGTGTCATGGGGTATGGACCTCCCTGTATGACACAATGAAATTCGAAGGCAATTAATACGGCGCGAACGTATAACCACAGATTAATGTTAACAGAAGCGTTTCAGACTTTCAAGTGTTAACGTCTCATTTTTGTTTTACTTTCGTGATCGTCTATGCGAATTGTTTGGGCACGAATCACTTCCAAAAGTATTCGTCTTGACTAAATTATTTTAAAATGGGCGACCGTGACTACGTGACGGTCGCCCGTCGACCATGTCTTCGTAGCCCGGTTTCTAATCGTCAGATCCATGAAGAAGATCAATAAAATTTGAAATATATTCCTAAGATGAAGAATGAATAACCGGCTTCTCCAGCAAGTAAAGCAGACGTGTGACAACGTGGTTATTATGGGGGGTCGGAACAGGAACATTACTAATTGATCCTCGTTTGCAGTGTTCAAGCCGGATGAACTCATCACGGCTCTGATGCCTACACTGGATAAACTCTATCGTCAAGATCCGGAGTCGCTACCATTTAAGCAGCCCGTCGATCCACAGGCTCTTGGAATTCCAGATTACTTCGATATTATCAAGAGACCGATGGACTTGTCCACCATCAAGAAAAAACTGGAAGGAGGGGCCTATGCGGACCCTTGGGAATATGTCGACGATGTGTGGCTAATGTTTGATAATGCCTGGTTGTACAATCGAAAAACATCACGAGTTTACCGATACTGCACGAAGGTCAGTAAAACTTTAAACAATTTTGCTTGAAACGTTGGGAGTATTGTTTAACGGATTCTTGTCATAAATATGCAGCTGAGTGAAGTATTTGAAGCTGAAATCGACCCGGTTATGCAAAGCTTAGGGTATTGTTGCGGAAGAAAATATACATTCAATCCTCAGACATTGTGCTGCTACGGCAAACAATTGTGCACGATTCCAAGAGACGCTAAGTATTACTCGTATCAAAATAGGTAATCAACAATATACAAAGCTGTATTATTTGCTCTTGAATGACTGACCGTTTATTGATATATTATATTATTGAATGTTGAAACAGATACACGTACTGCCAGAAGTGCTTCAACGAAATCCAAGGGGAGACTGTGACTTTAGGCGATGACCCAGCTCAACCACAGGCGTAAGTTTCACATATACGAGATCTTCCAAAGCATTTCAGTGACAGACGAAATACTATATGTTCCCATGAATTGCAGGTCAATTAGGAAGGACCAGTTCAGTGAACAGAAGAATGACCACCTTGAGTTGGAGCCTTTTGTGGAATGCACAGATTGTGCTCGAAAGCTGCATCAGATTTGCGTCCTCCACATGGAAACAATTTGGCCACAGGGGTAAGACGTCTGGCAGCTCGGGTAGTGATTCATCGACGGAGTATACCTAATACAACTTATATTTCCCTGTCCTTCAGATTCACGTGTGATAATTGTCTCAAAGCGAAGAACGCTAAAAGAAAGGACAACAAGTTCAACGCAAAAAGACTAATGAGCTCCAAACTGGGCACATACATTGAGACGAGGGTCAACAACTTCTTGAAGAAAAAGGAGGCTGGTGCTGGTGAAGTGTTTATCCGAGTTGTCAGTTCATCCGACAAAATCGTAGAAGTGAAACCGGGAATGAAGAACCGTTTTGTACGGTCCGGCGAGATGAACGAAACGTTCCCATATAGGTAAACAACCACGAATTCATTCTTGCATAATTTTGACAAAGAGTGATTGCATAATCAAAGCACTTCTGTAGGGCAAAAGCATTGTTTGCATTTGAGGACATTGACGGAACAGACGTTTGCTTCTTCGGCATGCATGTGCAAGAATACGGCTCCGAGTGTCCGACTCCGAACGCTCGACGAGTCTACATTGCTTATTTAGACTCTGTGCATTTCTTCAACCCTCGCCAATTTCGAACTGCTGTGTATCACGAGATTCTGTTAGGGTACTTGGAGTATGTGAAACAGCTAGGCTATACGATGGCACACATCTGGGCATGTCCTCCTTCAGAAGGAGATGACTACATTTTCCACTGCCATCCTACCGAACAGAAAATTCCTAAGCCCAAAAGACTTCAAGAATGGTACAAGAAGATGCTGGATAAGGGAATCATCGAAAGAATCGTTCTGGATTACAAAGTAAGAACCGCAACCAACTAGAACGGTCTCAAAATGTATAGAAAATGTCTAATCTGATCACTTTTCCCTCAATTTTTCCAACAGGACATTCTGAAACAGGCAATGGAGGACAACATGACCTCGGCAGCTGAGCTGCCATATTTCGAAGGAGATTTTTGGCCAAATGTGCTGGAAGAATCGATTAAGGAACTTGATCAAGAAGAGGAGGAGAAGAAGCGTCAGGCTGAGGCTGCGGAAGCTGCAGCTGCGGCTGCGGCAGCTAGCACCGTTTGTTGGACTGATAGCGTATGTCCACAAATTGGATAGTTGGTGAACATCGGACAGATTCTTGAGACTCTGTGATTTATGTTATTTTTAGGAGGAAATGGAAGTTAGTGCAGACGGAAAGAAAAAGGGGCAGAAGAAAGCCAAGAAATCCAACAAGTCGAAAGCAAATCAAAGAAAGAATACGCAGAAATCATCTCAACCTCAGACTGGAAATGATTTATCGGCTAAGATATTTGCAACGATGGAGAAGCATAAAGAAGTTTTCTTTGTCATTCGTCTACACTCTGCTCAATCTGCTGCTTCATTGGGGGTTGGTTTACCCCACTTTACCATTTGGGACACAAAACAGAGTGAAAGTCTTAAACTAATTCTTGTGTTTTGATTTTTCTTTTGCAGCCTATTCAAGATCCAGACCCACCACAATCCTGCGACTTAATGGATGGACGCGATGCATTCCTTACCATGGCTAGGGATAAGCATTATGAGTTTTCATCCCTAAGAAGAGCGAAGTTTTCGACTATGGCGATGCTATACGAGCTGCATAATCAAGGGCAAGACCGATTTGTGTACACCTGCAACTTCTGCAAAAGCCACGTAGAGACAAGGTATGAAATAAGATCATCTGCTCACTGCCTACTTGGCTCAACTCTTGGTGAAGCTACTTTTAGCATTATTAATTGCAATTGCCAAAATCCGGTTTGTTTGTTCAGGTATCACTGTACAGTTTGCGACGATTTTGACTTGTGCGTCGGCTGTTATCAAAAACAAGGACATCCGCACAAGATGGACAAACTTGGATTTGATCTGGACGACGGCTCTTGCGCCGGTCCTGGCGAAACCAAAGTTTCCAACATCCAAGAAGCAAGGAACTTGTCAATCCAGAGATGTATTCAGAGTCTTATACACGCGTGCCAGTGCAGAGACGCCAACTGCAGACTTCCTTCTTGTCACAAAATGAAGCGGGTGGTCGCTCACGCGAAGGTACTGCAAGACGAACATGAAACCGTCAGTATCGCAATTGAGCTAACTCCGAGAAGAAAGCCATATACAACAAATGAATGTGTCTTTATGACCAGAGTCGGATTACAGTTGATGTAAAAGAAAGTACTAGTTGTCATGCTAATTGTATAAAAAATTGCGCTTTACTGAGAACAATGAAATGATTTGGCCTGTTAACAATACTTTCCTTCATGTCGGTCGGTTTAAAGTTAGCAAATAAAGCACTAGCTTAATAATGCTGTGTGGAACTGGGAAAATGACAAATGGTTCCCGCCGGCCAAGTTAAAGCGAACAAATTACCAGCTTGCTCAGTCACATGAGGTGATCCCAAAGTCATGATAGTACGAGAGAGAGGATTCGACGGAGCAAGAAGCTGAGATCTAACAAACGATCGACTTACTTCGCTAGAACCGGTTTCAGATTTCTTGGTGCGCAATGGGCAAGTAGCAATCCGACTTGCAGTTTAAATGGCTAGACTTCTCCATCTTTTTCATTTCTAACTTGACTTGGTGTAATTAGTTTAGGTGTGGCATAACAAATCACAAATTTACAATGGTTGTCTATTTTCAGGTGTGCAAGAGAAAGACAAATGGTGGTTGTCCAATTTGCAAGCAGCTCATTGCACTATGTTGTCATCACGCGAAGCACTGTAACGAAGCCAAGTGTCCAGTACCGTTCTGTGCCAACATTAAACATAAACTTAGGCAGCAGCAGGCTCATCAGAGAGTACAGCAGAATCAATTGCTTTTGAGGCGAATGCAGATGATGATGCAAATGGGTGGCTCGAATGCCGCAACGGCCACTTCTACACCAAGTGGCCCAACTCCTGCTCGACCAAGCTCCATGACTTCACAGGCACAGGTAAAGAGTAAGCGTCAAAAATGATAGTACAATTTCTTACAGAGTTTGGTTATGCAGGCAATAGCCAACTGCAGCAAAAACAACAGTCCTAGTCCTCTGCCGTCCCAAGGTAGTTCGCTCGGAGGGAAGCCTGGAAGTGGGGCACCATTGGCAGCACTGAAGGTAGGCTCAACTCTCTAGTAGTTACTAGCGACGCAATAATCGTAAAATACCCGACAAGTACAAGCATTTATGGTGCAAATACAATTAGTTTGATGTTTAGAACTAGAAATTAGTCTATAATACCGACAACTTGAGTGAACTGCTGTGCATTTTGTATTTGAAACAGTACGTTTGTGTAGTCCTAATCACATCGGCGTATCAATTAGGGACGATAAAAAGGCTGCTGTTCCGACTCGATAAACATGGTATATACAAAGAAACTGACAGGACTTAAATTTATGTAATCTGTTTTGCAGGCCGCTCGACAAGTTCAGGAGGAGGTAGCAAGACAGCAGGTTCAAGTTGTTCCAGCCGCTGCTTCTAAGCCAGGCTTGCCTCTTACCAATTTGCATCCAATCCAAAATATAACCCAGCCAGGAACTGTACCTGGACCGATTCTGGGTGCACAATTTCGAAATCCTACACCGCAAATGGCTCAAAATGCCAGGAATCCAGCTCCAACGGCGACGGGTCAACTACGGCACCCTGGTCTTCCTGGAATGGACCAGATTCAGCGATATTCGGTTCCGGCGACCAGGCCTCAGCTAGTGACCAACACAGTCAACCAACAACCGATGACACTCATGCCTCAACAACAGCCACCCGTCGGTCAAAATCAGCAAACACCTCAACAGCAACAGCCGGTTGGCAATCGCAATCATCAAGTACGACCAGTAGCGCCGGGAACGCAGGTTCCACAGGGCCAGATGCTGTTGCACCATCTTCTACAAACGTTGAGGTCCCCACACACGCCAGAGCAGCAACAACAAGTGCTGCAAATTCTGAAGTCAAATCCCCAGCTTATGACTGCCTTTATTCGACACCGCCAGCAGCAACAACAGCAACAGGCTGCAAATCAAGCTCAACTGCAGGCGGGTCAGCAGCAGGGTAACCAACAGCAAGGCCAACAGCAATTAATGGTACATCCGAACGCCCAGCAACAGCAGCAGCAACAACAACAGCATCTTTTGCAACATCAAGGTAAGAGAGAGTTTGGGGAAGAAGTGATTTTCACATGTACTAATGTAAGCTCATTTATTGAACTAATTGAACATTTCAGGTGGTATGAATCAGCAAATGAACCATCAACATAATATGCAGCAGCAGCAGCATCCCATGCAGCAACAACAGCACGGACAACAATTGATGTCTCCGCAGCAGCAGCAACAACAGAGACAATGGATGCACCAGCAACAGCAGCAGCAAATGATGATTCGACAGCAGCAGATGCAGCAAGGCCAGCCCCAACAGAATGTCGGGAACAACGTAGCATCGAATGGCCCCTCGCAGCAGTTTATAGGATACAATCAAGGAAACCAAATTGGTGCTGGGAATCCTCAAATTAATCAGAATATGCAAAACGTGCAAATCGGTCCCAATGGGGGACAAGCAATATCCAACCAGCTGCAGTCCCAGCCGTCACCCATGGGCTCCGTGGGGAACAACATCATAAGTTCTCAGTTGAGTAATCCGAATTTACAGTCACAAGTGCAGCAGCAACGGTTTAGTGGTAGACCAGGCCCAGTGTCGTCTCCCATGGGACCTCCCACGCCTGTTTCTGGACCAAGTGCTTCCCCTCGAGCCATGCCAACGCCGTCACCTCGTCCGCATCATCCCCCAACACCCTCGCATTCGCCGCATCCGATTGTAGGTGGTCCAGGTACACCTCAATTGGACATCCTGCCTCCAGCCCTGATGGCAGACGATTCCGTATTAACGCCACAAGAACAATTATCAAAATACGTTGATCAATTGTGACAGCAAGAGTGATTTAATTAGGCAATATTACCGCATTCTTCGCGTGTACACTTCGTGTTAGACTTAGGAGTTTGTACTCGCACTGCAAGACGGAGCTCACGTGGGCAATTTTTAACAATACCATCATATGCAAAACCCAAACTTCTTAAAGTAGAGTCTTTTGTCGTATGTGTGTGTTATGTGTACTTTGTCTAACGTCGGTAGGCTTACCATAGTCAATATTTATTACGCTGTTTTAGAACTTTTTCACTGGCCAAGGCGCTCAGTAAGTGCGAAATTATTTATTATAAATAAGTTCTGCAAAAAGTACTGTAAAATACCTTACCATTTGTAAGTTAGAAGACGGTTTCAGATGAGAAAATTGACTGCAAACCGTGTCTGTAATTATACAAATACGAGTAAGGAGAAAATAACTATTTATTTAACATTGTTATACGAACACGTTCGCTTAAACGTCTCGTTGCCGTTAATAATGTCTCTAATTGTCACATACTAAACTAAATATTCTGTTAAAATTGTTACACTGATCTTATTATTAATTATTAAGAGAAATAAGAGTGAAACTTTCAGCTGTAGTTCTATGCTGCATGTCTTGTTTAAATCATGAGCAGAGTAACGTCATTTGTGTATCATAGTAAATTATCTTTTGCAAATATACCGTGCAAATTAATCCAAATCGTTGTTGCAAGCTAAACTCCGATTAGAAGTAGACGCAAAGTGCAAAGATGAAAATTGTAAATGTCTTGTACAGTAGAGGTACAGTTAATGCTGTTGGTCACTAGTTAAGATCTGTAAATCAGAGTAAATCGATCAAAGGTTATGGCGGTGGGCGTTTAGCTTGGGTTTCTACAACAGGTGTCTTAAGTTGTAAATTGTTAGTGTTTTTATTTTCCTACTCACGCCGTTTGTTGTCTGTTAATTACGTGTGCCCCCTGTGCAATGTCTTAGGAGTCGGGAGCTAGGAGTTAAACCAGAAAGTATTTACACTGATATTACATGCTATCAACCCTAAACTGTGAAAGTGGATTGTGAATCAATGAGATGAAACGTAAACCGTGGAGGTGATGGACAGTTCTTTATTTATCTACACGTTTATTATTTTAGTAGAATCACGAGGATCAAGAGAGTAGTAGTAGAGGCGAAGGAGGTATCTATTCACCTAAGTCAGAATTCGTGTGCTTGTTCTTCACTTCTTGCTCCCTACACCATCAGCATTTTACGAACGTAGCTGTAGTTGTACTTTACATGTTTTAGTTGTTGGTTCTGATGTTAGAGCCTCAAACGTAGCCTATGCAGCAATAAAAGTAAGATTAATTTCAATATCATGAAACGTACGGCGATTAATTCCTCTTCTCTCTTTGCAAACCGAGCAACAAATATACGTAAGAAAGATAATAATTTTAATACTGAATTTTGGAGTTTTCTATTGAAGAAGTGCGTAGCAAGTCAGAGTCTAGGCAAGAATCATAGCTATAATAGCCCAATTTTATGTATTTCATCGATTACACCAAATATTTATGTTGTTTTATTTGTAAGAATTTGCCTAACGGTTTGTGTCTTGACACCCTCGCCGCGGTGTCAAGCAAATCGAAATCAAAGATTGTTTTCCGTGTTTTAGCAATTGTTGTTTTAATTGAGAGTTCCGGCAGAATCAAGCTACAAAGTATATTCTAGGCTAATCTCCTTTTAGCAGATCCAAAAGAGTTATATTATTGTAAATTAGCTTTATTAATATCGAGTAATTGTATACTATTGTTAGCATGATTATTACAATGAACTTCAAAATAAGCTAAGAGCAACTCGTTTGTAATAAACAAATACAATCGATTACTACACGCAAATCAATTCACTTTCATGTCCATTTCTCGTCGTCCATTCTTCCGTTACCCTTGGCTTTCAGGCTCATCGTGCAGGCAAAGAGGCAAAGAGTCAAATGCCGCCATAAGACCACACGAACGATTGTATTTGCATGATCACAAGAAGAAATTGGTCAATAAAAAGAATTCATTTATTACGATTCCACTTGCATCAAGAAGCTGAAAAATCATTGACAAAAGCCGCCGCCACGATCCTGCATGCTTTACAATTGGATTTGCGAATCCTCCGTACAGGCTGCAAGTCACGGGTTCATTTAAAGACAAGGCCCTGAAATGAGGGCATTTAGGCGTCGGGGCACGTTTTAAGAAACCAAACTATTTATTTCAATGAGTACGCGTGTTGTTGGTTATTCAGCAGATTCATATTTAATAAATATTTTATTTTCTTACGAATACTTAATTTGCCACAATGGTTTATTTCTTAAGCTAAAATATTTTATTTGATCATAAAATGCTCGACATATTGTGCAGATTTTATTTACTTTGAATACTTGCAATATTTGTGAAAGAATAAACTCCCTGCTGAATTCCTTGAGTTCCTACTTAATTATTACACAAAGAAATATTAACAGCAATTTTGCAGCATACAAAATAAAACATCGAATCACAAAATACTGAAGTGCATAAGGCAATAAATGCGTGTCTTATTATTTCAGTAGATTTTCCTAAGTGAGCGAAATAGGAATTGCATGGGCTGTTGAGTGATTGAGTCGGGTGGGATTAAACGAAAGCCCAAATATGTATCTAGTTGAGACGTAAATCGGACGTACTCCAGGCGTTATATTATCGTACTCTAAAAACTCTTAATCGGATAAACTGCTGTATTAAACTGAGTGTAAAAACTTACCGTACTAACTTACGAAACTTACGATCAGCCGATAAGTGAGCCAAAATTCTCATAAAAATAAACTCCAAGAATAAATGCAACAATGAGGATTAACTAAAATGATTTACATGTATGGACGATTTCAAGTATTTTTCATGCTTTGTCTTTTAAGCCCATTTCTTACTTAATATTTAACAAATAGTTTGCATAAATGGCCTTTTGTGAATTGTCATTTTACCAGGTACCTTTCCATTGCTTCAAGTAAAAATATAACAGGAATGATCAGTGGACGACACGTGCAAGCCTGACCAAACGAGGGAAGCAACTAAAGCTCGTGGGCATATAAAGCAATCTCGCAAATGTTCCAATCGAGAAATTCACTGCTGCACCTGACTTTAGTTGTGAGACGCGTCTCGGTACATTGGCGAATTCTGGCCAATGAAATGCGAGTCATTGTTGCTCGAGATTGATTGTTCCTCTTCATGCCCATTTACACTTCCAAAGTATCCACCTACGGTGTACAAATCCAAATTAAACTATTTTGTCCTTCTTGCTTAGATATCCCGATGTGTACTTAATTACCTTGAGGGAAATTGGGCATTTGGTTAAAGAAAGGAAACGGAGTTGCGCCCCGCCTCAGCAGAAGGTGAATGTTCGTACCACCATTCTTGATTATGTTAATCGCTTGAGCATGCGTCATTCCTGTTGTGCTGTACCCGTTAATTTGTAGGATTTGATCACCAACCTGAGGACAGTCAGTATGTCATTATGAACAAAAGAAGTTCAACCTCGCCAGATTTATGAATCTTTACCTGCATCCTTCCGTCCAAAGAAGCAGGTCCATCTTCGGCCAGCCTCAGAACAAAGAGGGGCATGTTCTGAAATTCTTTTCCACCTCGAATTGAGAAACCGAAGCCACGAGCCCCTCTCACCAACTGCACTGCGAATAACTGCTCCATATTTTCGGAGTACGGAGTTTGGCCTCCCATACTAAACGCAACAGAGGGATTAATACAGCAAGCCCTCACATTGAAGTGCAGAAAAATGCACACGCATACCTGGAACCACTAAAATTTTGCTCGTCTGGAGAAATGAATGCAGTTCCAAAATCATAGCTCTGCCGACCTTTAACATTTTGACTTTCCAAGTCGAGCTGCCCGTGGCCAGGTGACAAAGGGGAATGTTGTACTATGAGGTGATTGGCCTGCGTTCCCGGAAGCACACTGAGAGACAGTGTGAGACCGGAATCCTTAATCAGCTGAACTACTTGGCTGTGGTGCAGTTGTGATATGTCGATTTGGTTCACCGCCAAGATTCTGTCTCCGACTTGCAGATGTCCACACCGGTCGGCTGGGCTCCCATCAACTATCCGACCTACAATGAGTACGCTTGGTAAAAACATGCACAATAGAAGGAGACGCGTGAAAACCTTGCCTATTGTTGCGCCGGCTTTTGAGGCACTTGAGATGATGACGAAACCAAACCCTTCCGGAGGTTGTCTTCGTAGCGTAACAATTTGAGCTTCAGGCGGAGAGTGCAGTGAATGAACGACAGAATCTGGCTCGGTTTGTTGAATGACAGTACCGAAGATTGGCCTTCTTACGCACAGCCGCACCCGTCCTGCAGCCGCTGATCGAGCCATTAACTGTACTACTGAATGATGCGAAGCTCCGATGACGGAAACTCCATCGATGCTTGTGAGCTGGTCGTTCGTTTGCAGCCGCCCATCGAGCGCGGCTGCTCCTCTTGGCACAATGTGACCCACAGAAACCTGAGACCCTTCTTCCGTCCCTCCAACTATTCTGAACCCAAAGCCTTCTTGTCTCCTCTGAAGGTCAATGGTTAGGTCCACCCATTCCCTGTGTTTAGAAATATCTGTTAATTCCTGGTCATTCCGTGAGAGCTCTACATAGTTTAAGCTTATAATGGTGTACCTTATGGCAGACATTTGATTCAAATCGTTTATAGCGAAGGCGGACGCGTTACTTGCTTCCATTTGTTTTGAACTAATTTGTTGTTTATCCGGCATGAACGGATACATTTGTTGAATTGAATTTGGCATGTCTCCGTTGTAATTATTGTATCCGTTGAGTTGACCAATCGAATCAAGTAGAGGAGTCTTTGGCCTTTCGGGGAGCGTGTCTCTTAACTTGGGCCGTGTGCGTCCCAAGTCCGCCGTTGGAGTTTTGCTCCTCGGCAAGAAGCTGGTCCGCTGGGGAAAGTTTTTTGGGTCTGTGTAATTCACCTTCGACACAACTAAGAATACCAAAATAATTAAAATATCAATAAAGCAAGCTACTTGCCGTACATTGTGTGTGCTTGCTTAATTACAAACCTGTGTTTGATTTGAAAGAGTATGTTTGGCTATTGGTTCGTTGGATGATGAGAGACGCCTCTCTTCCCAGGGGAAAATCTTTCAAAACCTGCACCACTTGAGAGTGACTAAGCCCGCGAAGGTCAATTCCATCTATTGCGATTAGCCGGTCACCTTCCTCCAGACCACCACAATGAGTTGAGTCCAACACTTTCTTTACCTATTATTCATTAAACAATAAAAGTATAGTACATTTCATACCATACCATACTTCTTAAAACCGACCTTTTGTCCAGACACGCTGTCAGCAATGGTAAATCCAAAACCTCCTCCTCCTTTCACGATGTCCACAGTCAAAAAGATTCCAGGATCGATGCTGTAGCGCTTTGTGGATTCTTTGTCGAGTCTTGAATGAGGAGGCGGTCCATCCAAAAGGAGATCCACACTTGCTGGACGTCCATTGTTGGATTTCCCGTACGTCGCACGTTCGTTTGATAACTCGGGTAGGGAGTGTGCGGAATGAGGTAAACTATCAGGCGACGCAGTTCTTCCAGTCCAATCTCCTTGACGCCTAAACATTTGGTGTTAGTATAGAGAAAAGACGATGACAAAGAATCTTCAAAATTTATCATGTAAGCCGTACCTTCTTTCGGCGCTGTCTGACGAAAGAGGAGCGACAGCCACTGTCGTGACAATTTCGGTGTTTGGATCCGCGGGATCAAATGGAAGGGGATAACCTCGACACGCTTCCAAATGCACCTCCTCTCCAGGAGCAATGCTTTGGAAGATTGACACCATTTCCTGGTGTGTGTACCCAAGTACGTTGCGCCCGTTCACTCGCACTAAGACGTCTCCTGTTCGCAGTTTCCCGTCCCTCCATGCGGGTCCATCCGCAACAACGGATCTACGCGAAACCAAAGATGACAAAATATTCCATCAAATCGTACTGTAGTTGGCAACTTACTTAATCTGCAGAAATTCGTCCAGGCCGTCATCATCATCGCCTCCGACAATGGTGAACCCGAGTCCTCGTGAAGATTTGTACAGAACTGTCTCGATGCGCTCCCCAATTAGCTGGTTCGGATCCCTGGTAAAGAACCGATTTCTTTCGTGATCCCGCCCTGGCTTCACATTGAACCCGGCCCCGGCGCTTGTGCTTGGCATGACTGCTCTACCACTCTCTGGATTGAGATTTGAGCTGTCGTTAACACCTGGCACAAACTCCACTGGCGTCTTTACTCTCTGAGCTGCAGCTCGATTTCCTGGAGGCTTCGGTGGTGCGACGGGAGGAATTTTTGTCGGAGATTTGCTGGTGGGCGAAGTAACTTGACTCCCAAAGATACTGCATTCACTCGGTTTCATTTGCTTTGCTTGAAGAACCGGATTTTCAAATTGTGTTCGACGATTGACGTGATCGATGTAATATGTCCCGTAGTGCGGATCTTCAATCTTTTCCCAGCCGAATGGCAGCTCGTTGTCGGCGCAATCTTCCAGGGACAGCTTCTGAATCCTTGACAATCGAGGGTCCAGCCAGTGAGAGGTTCCAGTATTATGGCTGTGGACATATCGCAATGAAAACAATTAGAATTAAATTCAAACAATTAAATGAACAGAGTCATTGAGGGTGTTTCTTACTCAATGAAGTAAACTTCTCCCTTCTCCGTGTACGACATTTCCCAATTGGTCGGCAAAGGCCCAAGCTCGTCTTGTGGTGGGGGACGGGATGAAAATGCCCCGGAATGGTCCGTGGATCTCGTCGCGCTGGTTGGAGAAGGAGGTTCATCGTCACCTGCTCCAAGAGCTTCAACGTTTGACCTATTTCTTCTCCGTTTTCCTTCGGAACTTGGATGCATTCCGGGGAGCACGTTACTCTTCTTGCCCTCCCCAGCGGAAGCGCCATCGTCATTTTCTAATTGCATGTTGGCACTTCGCAGTCTGCTCGCCCACGGTTTTGGTGTTCCGTAATGATTGCCTAGATTCAATTTACAGTGAAAATATCATGCAATACGTGCGAACGTTGCACAGGTGCACTTTCCAACTTTGAGACAACTCTTTTCCTACTTCACCCTCACCTACCTTCCTACGAAGACAAATTGACTTACCTGCATAAACGCCGCTCTCTAGCAGGCTCCCATTCCGTTCAAGTTCCATGAATTCGTCAACTGACAGGAATGTGTAATCAACACAGTGAATCTCTCCAGCTCTGGGGGCTCTAGTTGTCACCGGCACTGTTCGCAAGTACAAGTTGTCTCGCACCACTCCTTGCAAAGCGTGGTCCACTGACCCTTTTTGGAACCGCGTGTTCAAGTATGAGCGTAGTTCTGGTCCCAAGCTCCCTGAAGTAAGAGTTACGAGTAAGGAATGTGACCTTAAATATCTCAGCTGTGACTCATTTGTAGACTACAAAGGAGTAACCGACTAACGCTGACGATTCTTAAGTATAAAATGAAGAATGTACCTCTTGGAGCCACGATGAGTACCGTCTTCCATCGGAGACAATGATGCAAAAGAGACAGGACATCGGCTTGAGTGTAGCCAGCAACCTAGTGTCAAATTAGTAAGAACAGAAATGGTTAATGGTTTAGTCATCCGCACGCAGATTGACCACTTGTTTATCCCACTCAATTTCAATTTTCGTTTATTCAAACAGTCATACGATTTAAGCATTGCTTGGAATAGCCCTGACGCTGACAAATATTAATAATTTCAGTGGAGTATGGCCCTGATGCAGAAATGCTAAGATATCATTGACTTATTGACAGTTTTTTTTAGTGGTCTGGATTGGAGATACAAGCAAATAGCTTGTATCTCCAATCCAGTGCGAATAATTGTAAAGTGCAATGCAATGCAACGACCGAACGAACAAGATAAATAGCCAAGATTCCAGACCAAATCGGTCTACTTCCTGTGGAACATAACGAGTTCACACAAAATATTTGCATTCTACTCATTTCCGGTATGGCTAGGCGGAGAAGTGTGCTGTTATCGGTCAGAGTGATTGGCGTGAGTTTATTTGCTCTATCCCATCTAAGTTCATACTAGCTAAAAGTCTCAATAGTATGAAACAATATCAGACTGAATATGTAGACGTGCTCTGCTCTTTTGCTCAGCGTGTCTCACGTCTAAATTCGCTAAATTCAGGTTTCAAGCCCAAATGTCTGTATTCCCTGCGCGTTAGTGTGTAATTGGCCATAGTCAATTGCCGTACCTGTTGTCCCTGGATCTCCAGAATGACATCTCCAGTCTGCAAATATCCCACTGCGATCCAGTCGTTGATGTCAGGGTTGATCAGGGACACATAAACAAACTGCCCGTTCTCCGAACCCCCGAGAACTTGGAATGGAATTTGGGAGTCGCCAAGCGTGCCGGGGCTCCTGCTACCCTCATCGTCCCCTTCGCCTGTCTGAGTCCGCTGAATTTGTTCATTTCTATTGGTCGTGCTGGGCAACTTCTTCAGTGGTTGAGTTGAGGATGCTGGCGTGAAGACAACCTGTCTGAGGAGCTGGCTCCAGTGACCACCGCCACTGCGTATCTCCTCAAAAAAGTCTCGGCGGCTGTTTATGTTATTGTTACTATAATTGTCACCAATTTGCTCACTTTGATTGTCGTTCGAGGTTTCGAGCGTCTCACTCGTATCGTTATTATTGCTGTTATTGTTTTGATCGTTGATGTTGCCGGCAGAAGCTGTGCTCGTGTTCAGACTTTGCTGTTGTTGCTGAGTATGGCGTAAGTACGAATAAGAGTTGCTATAATTGCTGTTCTGTGGAGGGCCTCCATCACTGGAGTGGTTTGTCCCCAGAATGGCTTCAGCCGTTGTGCTGAGCATAAACTGGGACGACTCTTCCCCTTGATTGTTGTTGGAAGCCGCACTCATCACTGTTCGGTTGTCAGGCATTGTGAATCACTTCAAAAGTGCTTGAAAATGTCAAGAGCCTCGGCTAACTTGAGTGTTTCATACTTAATTGGAATTCAAATTGGCTGCTGGCCAGTGTTGGCCAATATTTAGCGGAAGTAAACTACCGTGGAATTGAAATCTGAGTGCTGCTGGAACCACAATATCGAACTGAGTTTTAGTCTCAACATTAAGTAGATGATGAAGGCGTAATCACGCGTTTGGCATCACAAAAAGTTATTTAATTGGACGGACTGTTTACATTAAGTACACTTCGGTCATAGGAACCTTAAAAGAAGATGAAACAAAAATTAATTACGCCAAGAACAATATATTATTAACTATTCGAGTCGTGAAGTACTTACTTGTCTTGTTCGGGCACTGTCGTTCTAAACTCTTGTCTAAGGCACAAACGCTTCACGACTATCAAGCTCTTCACCCGTTAATCCTCGTGCTTAAATTGTTTTATGGAGCGTGGACTTTGGCAAATGGAAATACTATTAAGCTCGGCGCTGCGACGCCACAGTTCATTCGGATTGCTTGATTGTCTAAATCATGGACAAGCATGGGACAAAAATGCTTCGGTGTGTCGTGCCAACGCCGAGGTTTGAAATTCCAGTGTTGTTATTTGTGTTCGTTTGAAACCGCACATGCGTGGAATGTTGTTATCTTCACTGAGCGTGCCTAATGGCGGTCAAACAATGACCGACGCACCGAGTACGTATGGGTGAAACCAAAGGTTGTAAGTCTCATGCACAATTATTACTGCTGCAGTGCTGATCAAAGGTCAAATTTGTGTTTCTGTTTCCCCTTATCATGAATGCCTAATAACATTTGCAGTGTCGTCTCGTTCTTTTCGCTTGACTTTCCCTTTTCATTCGTAAACACAGTGTACAAGTCTCAAAAGCGAACACTTTATAGAACCGAGGAATCCACTAATTGTCTCCAAATGCAAATCAAGGCACAAGACTTCGTTATCACTTATTGGTCTGGGCGCTGAGCATGGAACTGGGCGCAGGTGAGGTTCCTGTGTTCGAAAAGTACAGCACAGGTTGCGTGTCCCCTTCCGCCACGCCATTGTCGATTGTTGAGCTTGGAGTTGAATTTGACGAGTTGTATGAGAATACTGCGTGTATTAATTGCTTTAGTTTGTCCCCTCACTTGTAATTGTTTCTGCACTCTTACACTCGACTTCCTTCCGTTTTCTATTTTACGATTTTTGAAGAGAAAGAGCACTGGCTGAACAACTGAACATGTTGTGGTGGTGGAGATGTGCCATGTCGCAGACGTAGAATAGCAGAGCCAGAGTCGTATAAACGGTATGCTAATGTTCTTCTTTTATTATTAAAACGAGGTTTCTAATTCATGTGTACCATTCTATCTTATCTTCACATACATTCTGCATCTGCTGAATACTTTGTATTCACTTTATTCTCATCGCTGCTGCTGCATATTTGCAGAGATAGTTTCAGAGAAAGAGGTTTGGTTTCTCTTGACTGTTGTTGGTACAAAAAGTGGAAGTAGCCATAAAGCTAGCCAGGCCAGGCAGGCAGGCGAGCAGTGGCCACAGTCTACATCACATACCAAAGGCAAGAGCAACAATGAAATATATTGTTGCACGCAACACGACTTCATTACCGCACAATGTATTCCCGTACCTGTGGCTATGGCCAGGGATGGCGTGGCAAAGCATTCCACCACTGCAACCCAAGCCACTGCTTGCAACGAGCCGTAGTTTATTTTTCTTCCCAACTTGTAATCTTACAATTGAAAATTATTATTATTACTCCGCACAGAAACGCCACCACACCACCACCACTCATTCGCCACTCCACCGCATCGTCAACAACATCGTTCAAGCGTCTCAACGCAATCTTTGCCTCATTCCATTCGACAACCTCATCGTCCAACTATTTTTTATGATTGTTTCTTGCAGCGTATGCATGCAGCCAAATGCAAAATCAAGCAGTACTTTAGATTTAACTTGGGGTGTGCTCAGAAGAGAATACAAATGCAATATCGTTTGTCGCACATTCCTCAGACCACGCGCAACCCAGGTATTTGGGGCGATTGCCAATTAACGGCATTCACTACGTCGTCGAAGAGTTCAAACGGCAAGTTGCTCATATGCTAAAGCTATCGTAGTGGTGCTACCGCTTTCCTTTGTATGGGGTACGCGAATGAACTCCGAAGTAAGTAATTATTGACAGCTTATACTTGAGAGTAAGATACGAAATTCGGATGACTCGGCAAGGTTTGATGAAGGAGACACAATTTATTCCAAAAAGCGTCATCAAATATGTACTCCTGGCTAAGTGAGACAAAGACAGCGAGATACTTGCGAATAAGTAAACCCCAAACACATACGGTTTGGCATCGCGGAATTATTGTGCTCTTTTTCACTCATTATTCGGAGCTACAGATTCTGTAATTCTCAGTTTAGTCTGAAACTTCATCTGCAGTTCCAGGAGGAAAAGATTGCATGCATTGCCCCTGCGCCAACATCAGACGATGAGGCCAATTGTACCCATCAATTCGGACATTGCTATTTTTAGCTCAGGGAGAGGGAGTTCATTGCGGGGTGGCCCCTTGGGCTATTTTTAGCTCAGGGAGTTCATTGCGGGGCCAATAAAGCCCGAACTAATAAGCGAACTTGTATAGTCCGCAATGGGCCCATTCATGGCCTGAGCGGCAGGCGGCTGCGCGATCTCCGTTCGCGTTCGCCATGGTCTACCCGTGAATTGGTCTACAATAAAGCCCTGCAATAAAGCTTCCAATAAAGCTGATAAACGACATACCGATGGTATACGATTGAACGCTTTTGAAGACCTTTCAAATGCCTTCACCCCAGCAAACCAACGGAACAAAGTATTTGAGATGAAATTCGAGCTTTTTAGCAATGCTTTTATTGAAGCATTCATGAGAGGTCAATATAAGTAACATAACCTAAGGTACGTAATGTCGATAATGATGCGATAATTGGAATGATTTGTATTTGGTTTATTTTTGTAAGCCCGTATTGTAATCATGCAGGAACGTTTTCACTTTCAGCCAAATTACATTGGACTCTGTTCCCGAGAACACTTTCAGAATGTTCTTCTCCTGATAGAAGTCCAGGAGCGGTGTCACCATGCTCTGGTAAACCTCCAATCGCTTCGAAACGGACTCTGGCTTATCGTCTTCGCGTTGCGTCAACGCCTCACCGGTAATGTCGTCTTTGCCCTGCGGAATAATCGATTTATACATGTACATGTACAAGGGCAAATTATTATTGCTTAAGGGAATGTCGACATTCGCTTACAGATACTTTTGGCGGACTGAATTCTAAATTATACACTCTGCCACTTGGCGCATGTATCCATCTCGATTTAATGCGGTCTATTATTGTCGGGAAGGGTACGTTCAAATTTATTACGACCTTTGGCGGAAATTTGGCGTCAAGATTTAAAGCCTGTTCTTTCGTTCTCGGATAGCCTGAAAATGCATCGAATCAAACATAGTCATTTAGAGTACATTGCTAATTTTGACAAGAAAAATTCCTTCGTATTTTCTGTCACCAACCGTCCAGCAGCCATCCGGCTTTAGTTTGACTGATTTCATGATTGATTAGCGGGGCTAGTAAGTCAGTAGGAACGAGTTGTCCGGCAGCTAGGATTGGCTCTATCTTCTTGCCAAATTCTGTCGAACAACAAAGAAAGTAAAATATATCGGCGATTTTCAATTTTTGTGCCAACCAATAGCTAAAACACTCACCAGATTTAGAAAGAATGTGCGATCGTAACAAATCACCAGCCGACAGATGCCTCAGCGTAAATTCCTTGACTATTCGTTCGGAAATTGTGCCCTTTCCAGATCCTGGAGGTCCTATTATCACCAACTGAAGAGATGGCTTCACTGTACTCATAAACCGCCTCATGGTTCCTGAAAATGCACAAACATCGAATTATTACCAACTGCTCAAACGCATTCTATGCCTGGTGTAACTATTGTAAACTTTACCAGTGCGGCGTCAGGCAATGTGATATTTAGGCAAGAGATAAGCTATAACTCTGTCTCTCGTCTCGTGGAGTAGAATAATTTAGCGTAATGCAAAGCAATGGAATGTTCGTCCGTTCGTCGTTACGTAATGTGTGAGTGAGTAATTATATTGAGACTGGAATGGAAATGTTTAAGTGCCCTGCACTGCACTGTACAAGTTGACCTTCTTGGATGTGGTCACAGATAACGTAAAGAAAACACTACCGGTTCCCTACGACTGAATGGGTGGCAGAAGATTCACAACCACATTTTGGACGATTCGAACATCCACCCATCACGACGACGAGGAAAGGAAAACTCCTGTCCTGATCTCATGCCGCATTGGATCGTTCTGTTCTTTCCTAGTTCGAAGGCAAACATCCGCATATAGACAATCAAAGATCACGTTGCGTCTACGTGTTTGTTTGTTCCAACACACATATGTTAAGAAATGAACTGGAGTCATTAGAGTTTTACCGTTTTCATGAGCTGGCAGCAGTTAGTACCAATGCATGTCATTAGGCAATACAATTAGCACTCTTTCGCTGCTATTTGTTTTCGTTTACATATTTTAACTAAATGTATAGCCTCATCTCGTTTATGCCACGTTCCCAACAAGGTTCCAATGTCAAAACCATGGCCCCGATTTGATCGATCCTCTCTAGTTTTACATTAGTGTATTCATTCCAGGAAATCTGGATGCCTAGTCTTGCACAAGAAGGTTCTGTGATTATTATGACTGTAAGCATCGCCATTTACCTTGAAATCACCGGTCGAAGAATCCTCAGCAGTCATCTGTCACCAGAATTCTAATTGTAATTGTTTTACTTGCCTTGGCCAAGCCCCGTACGGGCTAGTACCGCGCTTTTCTTCGTCGGTCGAGAGGCCAAAGAGCCGCACTATTTAACTTTTGCCAGTTACAGTTAAGGTGGAGAATCATCACGTGAACGAAGTCTCGGGACATTGGTTAGCGCCCTGAGGACCCTCTATTTGCATTGTGGGCACCCAACACGAACGCATCGATAGAGGAGACCACCCAGACCAGGTTCGCATTCTTCCCTGCTTTCACTTGAACGTTCTATAGTATTTTGGAACATCGGCGGCCATTGGTCATGGACGAGAAGCCAGAGTGCGTGTTGCGACTGACTTTGACTGACAAGCTTGCCAGCACCTTTCTGCTACATTGGGTTGGGATAGCTCGTCAACGGAGGAACATTGCAGTCATTTTGGTTCTCTGCCCGATGGTTGAAAATTCGGTGAGAGTTCCTGGCAGTCCTTTCATAATATCTATTTTATTTCATGATGAAATCTACTATTTCAAGCGCTTTCGGAAATTAAATTTCTTGGAGTCTTTGCCAATCAGCTAAACAAATCTTAGCCTGATGGTACCTTGAACACGCTTGAAGGATGTTGATGATAATGCTTTCTGTGCAAATTTCACCAAGACTCTACGCACAGCATGCGCAAACATTTTCGATTTAATTAAATTAATTTCTCTGAAATGTGGGAATCTCTGATACAAATCCAATTAACATTCTAATGACCAGATGGGTCTCACTGTTTGACGTCTTTGAACTCTTGTCCCAGAAGTCTATGAGTGTCCGTATCCATAGCCATTGCTGCACGTCGTCCCTCGTCCAGATGAACCTGTTACCTCAGACTACTCAGACAGCCATATTCTAGTCTAGCCTGTTTCTGCTCAATAATCATCGTACTACTACATGGGGTCGTAATTAATAAACTTTGTGATGGGGTGTGCAAAGAAGATGATTTCAATTCACTAAACTGCGAACATTTCACATGACTCATTCGTGTCCAAGTGTTATCGCATCCCAGTAATTATTGCATCAAAAAAGGCCAAATGTGGGAAAGCATGAAATATTGCAAGAATTTCAGTTTTAACAAGTTGTTTTTACCAAACTTGGTTAACGAGCAAATGAAGTGGGAAAATGTTTGGGGAGAGATGGACACTTGATAGTCATATAATCAAGCGACACTGCCATGCCTTAATAAACAATTCATTCGGCACAAAACTCGCAGTCAGCATTGCACCAGTTCATGCAATATTGTGCGGTTTAGCGACCGACCAAAAAACACCTTCATGATGAATTGTTCGCAAAGGTGCACAAAGCATTGCAATTGCACAGCATTTCATTAAGACGAGGACTTCACAAGATGGTCATACACGTCATTCCTTCGCAGACCAAGATGAAAGATTCCGTTAACTGAATTGTTGGCGGTGATTATGTAAAGGAAATTCAACTCATTCGCCTTCGCCTGTGTGTACACCGTCATCGCAATAATGATATAATAAGCTGCCCTGAATGAGCAAATTGTAGCACGGCCTTCCTTCCCTTTGTTGAACGACAAACTCCAAATTATTCACGGCTCTTGTCGCCGGCAGAAAACCCGTTTTGATTGAAATGTGATGGTGGGGCCAGGCATGCCTCCTGCGTCTGGCGAGTCCGGGCCGTGACTCGTGCCATGTGTTCGCTACAATTTCCAGTGGTAACTTATTTATCGAGCAGCAGCCCAAATAGAAATGGACTTCCAGGCGGTCACTTCATTAACATGCAGCGCGCCTTGTTCGTTATTAATACAGAAATGGTTAACCTTGCACCTGACAGCTGATACTCGAGTTACAGTTAATGAAAAAGTTCGAGGTTGTACACGTACAACAACGAGTCTCGAGATATTGAATTAGTGGTTCACAGGCAGGCACAAAGGTGAAGAGGTGGCAGACTATTGGGTGCTAAAACAATGAATGCCATTAAGCACACTATGCGCGATCTCGTCAGTGCTCGTGTACTCGTAATTAACCGTTATTTTGTATTTCTTGTTTCATTTGGTTCCATTTTACATATTGTCTCCGCAGCGCAATAGTCTTTTTTAATTTGATCGCGATATGTTGGCAGTTGAGCTCAACTTACGACTTACATAATCGAAGCATGACATGCGGCTGGGAAATTGTATGCGTGGATAATCTGTCAATAATAATAATTCATACGAAAATATTCTCATTATTGCAGCATCATGAAATTATGCTAATAGTCCGTGTTTATTATTCAATCTGACTCTGCTCTGCCACCCCATATTTACATTGTGTCCTCGACCGAACTGCGTCTGTCTCAAAATAAGGAGAAAAACATGTTCATAGTTCATGATGATGAAGTGTTGGAAATAATGCTCGATTTTAACGCCTCCAATTACTCAATACCTCATCAAGACACAAGAGCACTGCATCCTTCATGCGTTCGTGTTGCCATTTGACTCTGACAGTGTTCTTGAATTCTGTTGCCAAATTTCACTCGATCCATTCCTGCCATCGCCATGATTCTTAAAAATTAATTTGACAGAGCTCTAGCGGGCCAATTCGTACGAATGAAATGCATGTGGCGTGATTGGGCGTAGCAATGGGCCAACAATCGCAGTGCTCTGCCGCGCTCTTATTATTAACCTATTTATAAGGCATGATACACATTAAACGAATCGTTGCCATTCGAAAGTTCAGTTCAGAGACTGCAGAAGTACAAATCACGCCGTACTCTGTTGCATGAGACACAGTCAATTGCTGCAAATCATTTTCATAATACTCCGCTGCGAATTCGAGTCAAGTACAAATGCAGGCCGTAAAATTAAAATTTAAGCAGCGATTAACAAAGTTTTCCTGAATTCGCCTTAACACGGCGCATAATAGGCACTCAAAATGGCTCTCGAGTGGAGGAAAATGCGCGATGCAGAATCGCAAAACGCAAGCAAACGCTGTGATACTTTACCCGTTCTCTTTCATTTAGCAAAGAAGGACTATTGTGCCGCTGCTTTGAACTGTTTCGTGTACCAACTTATGAGAATAATGGCCGTTTCTATTCTTGCCAAACCATATTAAAAGAAAACGACGTAAGAAGGCTATTCGCTATTCTCATTGAAGCATGACAATAACTCAGCGCTGTAAAACCAGAGACAAGAGTCGGCCCACACTTGAAATGGATTTTGTGCACATTAATTATACGACGAGTCGAAATAAACGACGGTTGTAAGTTCCATGATGCAATTAAATTTATGGATTTTGTCATTGCTCAACCATTGAACTGTTGGATTGCATTTACAATTTGCATTGCTGCTGGCTGACGCTTAAGACAGGTGCCAAACGTCAGTTATATTCGCATCTGCTCCAATTCGCATTGTAAATTGGGCTATATAAACTCGTGTTTGATAATGTGCTAATCGTGACTAAGATTTGACTATGGTCATGTGTGAGGAGTGAGAGGAAGGAGTTTTTGTGTTTGAAGTTTCAGTTTTTGGTTAATAAAACAAGAAGGGGTTCGTTCCTTCCAGGCAACTCTACAAAGGCAAGAAGCTCAATAAGCCAAATTTCGTTATTCACACATTAAGACCTAAGTTGAGCCCAGCACCGTGATTAAACCGTGGCTAGTGCTTGGCTGCAACTTACCGAGCTGCGATACACTGAATTGAATAAAACAGAGGGAGAAGGTGTTGATTCCTGAGTCCATTGTGCCCTGCACTGTAACTCAGTCAGGCATCTCGTCTGCGAGACTCGTCTTGAGATTGAAATGTTCTCAAAGGAGTTTATTGTTCCACGCAGACCAAGTAAAGTAAAGCGTCGACTTGTTTGAAGCAGAGTGACTATGACTCTTTATGGTGGTTCCTTGTACTTGGGCTGAGCTTGACATAACAATGCAAAATATTACAATTATCCAACAACGACCATTCCGTGCAGGCACCACTGCTGTTCTTGTTACTATTACTACATCCTTTCCTTACGAAACTCTCAAACTCTGCAGCTTGGTTTATAACTTAACCATAATTTATCACTACAGCAGTCAGCAGGCTTTAGCCGTGGCTTGGCTTGAGTGTGGCATGGCAATGGCATGTTACACGACGGAGCAGCAGCAGCGAGCGAGCACAACACTACCAGAAACTAGTTTCGCTCCATTGCCCTTTGAGAATGGGAATAACAAGAAGAGTTGCCAAGTACGCAGGTAAGAATGTGCAGATGGAAACACACAACAATACACAGCAACATTAACCACCACCACGCTGATGATGAAAATGATGATGATGAAGTTTAGAGTAGACGGTGAGGAGGAGAAAGGAAAGAAGTAAAAAAAGAACGGCTCAATGCACTTTTAAACTTTTTTATAACTCGAGTCCCAACACCGTCCATGTTCCCTCACGTCTGTCTTGTTCGCACAGCCCTACACACCGTAAATTATTGCAAAAACACAACCCAAGAATTTGACAACTGCAATGTTTCCGTGCAGCAGCAGCAACCAACGACTATCACTCGACCAGCGTCAACGGCAACGGCGTCAAGAACGAAGCGATCGTTAAATTCGCAAGTTGCAAGCAATAATCACCTGCAATTATAATTCGGAGTTTGTGCGCCGTCACGGCATCATGAAGCGAAAAAGAAACGCAAAGGGTCGTAAAATCTTTAGTGTTACAATTACCCTACGACACCTTCGGTCATCATAAAGCCATAAGCCATTGATTTTGCCAGTCTCTTCAAAGTGCCAAGTGCGAGTCGTTTCCTTGTTCAAAATGTGAAATGTGCGATCGAGGACAACAACACAGAAACAATGCAGATGGGACTGACACGCTGCAAATCGTTTCAATAAGGAACTTGTGCACAATGGAATCTGTGTCGTCGAGCTACAATTTGGAAATCTGCAAAAATCGAGCCTCAATCCCAGCCTGCCTTTCTAAATGTGAAATTCGGTTCATCATCCATGAAACATAAAATTATGGTACATGTCGACCGAGTACTACCAAAGTATTAATTTAATAGCCAAGTAATTAACGTGTTGCTCGTTCGTACATGGAGATCGTGTCCTCGTGCTGCATTTTTATTTATGGTGATAAACTGCCAGCCGTGTTTTGCCGTGCTCGTCGGGAGACACTCTTTCTAAATTAAGCATTTTCGTACCGTTTTCCTCCTGCCATGCTAGCAAGAGACAATAATGCAGAATTAATGAATAGTTCATAAAATTCGTCCTTACACAGTCAGGCGAAACGACGTTAAATCTGGCTTGTGCTGAACAAACTTGGATGTGCGTTTGGTTCTCGTGTCGACGACAAGAAAACTTTCAAGACAAGAATACGTACACCTTCGCCGCTGTGACTGTTGTGTTGTGCTCCGCGCATCACAATTATGTTGCCTGTGTGAAATACATTTCGACATGAACTGCGAACAAACATAGCATGGGCAGTCAACGAATTTCCTTCAACATGACAATTTGTAATAAAACTCAGAGATACGGGCACAATAGAACGAGCACTGACGGATTTTACGATCGCAGCTGAAGGAATCCGCACGCCGTACCAGGATGATTCGAAAATATCCTCGCATGTGCCCTTATTCAAACAGTGATTAGTGAAATTATCGTGCTTATGCTCAACTTTTTGAAAGTGGACGGAAAGAAATCGCGGTTTATTATTGGATATTAAACGAGTGAACATGAACTGATTTTAGTGCCCATTATTTCTTTGCGCCTTTCGCGTAATTAAAGTCGGCGAAATGAATGAAAGGAGGAAAAAACCTACCAAGTCAGTTTCCAAGTGTGATTGTCTTATTGTGAACTCATTACAATTATAGTAACAACCCCTGTGCAGTGCATTGTTAAGCTGTAGCCCAGTCTGGACTCGCAGAAATATCCACATATCTGAACATTGAATATGAATTATGCTCAAATCCACCATGCACACGCATACGCCGTGCGTACGTGTATCACGGAATCACCTTTATAATTGACTTGATCTGTCGAGTTCCTCCCTTGCACCGCGGTGTCCATGCTCTCGCATGTTGTGATCAGCCAACCCGCCGCAAAAAATCATATCGTTTTTGCTGGTTCATGTGTCATCAACTTCCAAATTGGCATCGTTTACGTTGGGTGTTACAAGAAAGTCCGCACTCGCACTGCGGCCATACATTCACCGTCGTTGACGTTTGCACATGCTGACAGGGCGCGCTTGCAAATTGCGTACGTCCTGGTTACCCCTAATTGTGATAACGTGTTAGCGGACATGTGAGCCGGAGGTATAAATAGAAGAGTGCGTCGGTGATTGAATCCATTCCGCCCGACTGTCTTGTTCCGAGGAAATCTCCAGTGATCAATCAACCAGGAAATTTTGCAGTACAGATTGAGCAGTAGCATCGCCTCATAGGTACGTCTTGAGTTCGTTTTCTTTAGAGTGTTATTAGCCAGTAGTCAAGGTTAAGGAAAGTTGGGGCTTTCTACTCGCTTACGTTTTGTGTTCCATGGGCGTTTAGTACTAATACAATAGCTGCTAATCTCGCTCTCCAAGCTTCCCAAAATTCTAGCGCATGTCAAATGTAGCGTGAAACTTTGCACGGGCATGTTTGTTTCACTTTGCATCGGCTTGATTTTGAAAACAAAGAATTAGACGAATAATATTTTTCACTTTAATCGTGTTCGTAGGTAAATATCAAAGGCTCTCAACCTATGATTGGGTTAGAGGAGTATCTCTTATTTATTTGTTGTTCGAAAAGCTGTTCATGCTCACAACTTACCTCGTGCTTGCACTTTTCTATTTTCTTTTTCCAAACACCGACTTGCAGCTTCCATCTGTTTTTTTTACTAAGGACCTTTGCTAAAACTCGGAGATTTCTTTCTGAATATGGCGTTAACTTGCAGGGTACTTGAATTGTCAAGTGAATCGTGGCCAAGCTGGAAAATGTTAAAACATAGAGTTGGAAACATTGCGCTAAAGTCCGAAACTCTGCCAAGATTCGAGGGGCAAGATGAAGAAGGAGAGGCACTTCTCGAGTCGGCATTTGACTTGATGCAGATTACGAATTCTTGCCCAGATCTTTCAGTAATTGTCGATACGAATGAAGAAACGCACGAATCTCACCGTAACCATAATCATCATTATCGTGATAATGTCAACATTTACGTGGCTGAGCACAGCTACCCGCCCAGTCACCTGACTGTTCGCACAGAAGACCACGTCGATGGACGGTATTTCGGCGTGTCCAAGATTCCTTTGGGCTTCCGACGAAGGTAAGCGAAACTCAACACGTGCGAATGACCCAAAATCCGTTCGGTGCAAAATAACATCAAAGAGTCTTATAAAGCGGCCGCCGCAAGCACGATCGGTTTGTGCCAATTCACAATTCAATGGACCTCTATTTTATTAATTTCTAATGTTTCATACACCTCGAATTCTAATAAAGTCTGCAATCGTGAACATAAAATGGGACAGTAGAAACCTAATTCTCCATGGCACCACAACGCCCAGACAAGCCTGCCCGAAAGGGCTTCGCTCCATTTCGGTTTATCAAGTCGTTCAAACATGCAGTTAACGGTCCTCGTGATTGAACCATTGCATTTTCTAGCACGAGCTTGAATAGCTTGGAGGCGGATGGCTCCGGTGACTGCATCGCTTCCACCTCAGGCGCCGCGACATCTGGTAACTTGGAACACCATGAACACAGAAAAGAGCATCAGAATCCGGGCGAATTTGCAAGAACTGCGCAACGGTCTTCCTACAACGGACCGCCAACTGGATACCTGCAGAAGTCAGTCTCGACGCCTTCTGTGACGCAAGGGTAAATCATTCAAACACTATCAAGCATGTATGGTCACAAAATCGGTAAAATACCCTTTGCATTGGCTTCTTCGGCGAGGTAAAAGTTAAATGCCAAGGTTGTTCATTCATGCCCATCCGGCATTTCCGAGAAATCTAAGCGAAGTACAAGTGGACAATTACAAGGTTGCAGTGACCCAATTGATAATTGAACTTGCAGTTGCGTTGCGTAAGGTTGAGTTGATCGAGACGGTATTTCAGTATAATTGAGTTAAACGTATGCACTTGCAAAACATGCATATTTGCTTGCTAATTTTTCCAGATTCAGCAGCAATGAAATGCAAAACCTGCGAATTGCAATACAATGAATAATGAAGTTGTGACGATGATTGTCGGAATCAGGTTATCTTGTAGTGCGTGCGTGTGGTACACATAGAGTTGTATACGCTGTTGATTAAAGTACGATGTCACCTTTAATCGGAACAATCGAAGGCTGGTTGTCTCCTGCTAATCGTGCTGTACGTGTTTTCGGTGTCGCACCGTGTTATCGCTTGATAATTTATAGTATACATGTGTGGGGCATGTGTAATGCGCCAGGCAGGCACCTGAAAAATTCACACCAACGATAGATGCATTAGCCGTGAATCTGTTGATAATAGTTCCTAGATTAGTACAAATACTAACTACTATACAATGCAATCGTCGTACGTACTGGAGTATGAATCAGTTTCATTAAGTATTCGGCTCATCGTCTGGCGAGATACTAAATGAGAGCCGAGTCACAATTTCAGGCCTCGGCAGTTGGTTCTACCGTGGTGGTTCGTTTGTGGCTTTGCTTTTTAGTTGAAGTGCGCTTTTCCGTTCGAAATTGACAGTGGCTTGTTTTTAGGAGGCCTTTAACTGAGGAGCAGCTCCGTCACCTGAACCAATGCTACGGAATTAACCATCACATCGGCGGTCAGCAACAACTCGCGTCCGGATCTCAAAGTAGCAGCAAGCGCAGTTTCTTCCGACGGAAACACAAGAGCAAAAGCGGAATTCTGAACTCGCACCCTCCGGTGGTGGTTCAGCGGTACAAAAGAAACAGCGCCTCTGGTCTCATGATGAGCGGGAGCAGCAGCAGCCTTTACACAAATGGCACCGCACTCAATGCACAAGAGACTCAAGAATCGTCGCTTGGCTATTCCGTCCTCATCGACCCAACGCTCGGACTTCAGGATCCTGATGTGGAATGCTGGACATTGTTCATGAATTCTGAAGTTGTCTCGCAAATGACCGACAAGGAAATCAAGCGACAAGAGCACATGTACGTTTCCTCGTCAGTTATGGACTGATTTCCAAGTGGCAGAGGAATTTATTCCCTTTTTAAACTTGCAGGTACGAGTTCATACTGACAGAGAAACACCACTGCCTGACACTCGCTCTCATGAACCATTTGTTCGTGTTTGGCATGAGAAGTAATGGATACTCTCGTGAAGCCAGTCTTCTCTTTCCCGGTCTTCACGAACTTCTGCAGGTTAGTGCAATTCTTTTTCAAGACACTTACAAAAAGCATACCAAAATCACAAGATTTTGAACGAAATATTTCTTTAGGTTCACGTCTCCTTCTTCCGAAAATTGCGCGAGAGGCAAAACAAATTCAAAGATCTGGATCGGCCATTGGACACCCTGTCCGACATATTGTCCGAGCAATTAACGTCTGAGTCATTGGCTCACATGGTACGACTGTATGGACTGCTTTGTTCTTCCCACGAGAAGTCTTTAGACTTGTTCAAGAATCTTAAGCTGAAGGACCATAAATTCGCTAGTTTGGTGGCTTCATGGAATAAAGAGGTGAGTCTCTATTTTATGTAAGATTTTTTCCGCATTTAACTCTTAAATTTCGACTTACAGTCAAAGCTGGGAAGGAAGAACGTGCCCGAGTGCCTTTTGCTGGTCGCACAACGAATTACCAAATATCCATTACTCATCGAACCTCTGCTTAAGACTAGCTCCCTCCCAGCAGAAAAGAGCGAGTTACTAAAAACGATGTTTGCGTCAAAACAACTAAATTCCAAAGTGAACGAGCGCGTAGCTGAACGGCAAAGATTAATCGAATTATGCCAAAGAATCGACTCTAAGTCAGTCATAGTTGATGGACCCCGAAGAATTCGTCGTGAGGATCTGATGTATGTTCCAAGTCGTCGGCTTCGCTTCCATGGTCAAGCCATAGTCAGCCTTAGCCGAGTCACAAGTGGAGGCTCGACGTCAGCGATCAGCGGCAGTGGAATTCCTTCATTGAGCAAAAATATGACCTGCCATATTTTCATTCTCACCGACTGTCTGCTTCTCATGCAAGAAGTCAACGGGAAGTTTATCTTCATACCGGTACTTTGACACTTAAAAGTTGCTTCTTATTGCAAGCGGGGACAGGCGACCACTTACTTTTCTGCTTCTATTTTTTTCAGCCTGGTTTCGTCAAACTGAACAACATGATTGTGAGAGAAAAGGCAGGCTCTCACTCGTCGCTGTTTCTTATGCTAGGAACTGGAACTCAAGCACCAGAAATGATCGAACTGCAAGCGTTGCATCCAAACAGTCGTGACGAATGGATCGAAGCTGTCAGGTAGCTGCATACTAGCAATAATTCACGTAAAATAATCTCTAATCGTGTTTATTTGAATACAGCGACGCAAAGTCAAATTTTGACTTTGAATGGGAGTGTTCGTCTGATTTCGAAGACGACATCTCGACTGACCCGATTGAAATTGCTGAACAGAAAATGAAGAAAGTGCTCGGTAAGGCAGAAATCAGAGCCTGTGTTCGAGTAAAGCAGCGTTCATGGTTTAACATGCTTCTCGTTTCTATTGCAGATCAATTGCAGGAACACGATCGGCAAATTTTGTCACTGTTAAAGACTCGGGCGAGAGTCATCAACTCACTCCATGCAGAAAAGCCGCATAATTGGAAGGCAAATGCTTTCGAAGGCAAAGACGATATTTTAAATGCAATTGGCGTTGCCTCCGATGTACGTATGCCAATTTATGGTCAAAAATCAGAATTGGACAGCGTGAAATAATGCAAGACTTTTATTTGCAGGAGGTGCAGAAAGTTATGAATACATTTGATGATGGAAGTACAACGGCAGTCAATCGAAGCCAGAGTTGTGCCAGCGAGCATGTTTCGGCGTATGGAGTAACAGGATTGCCACGTCGGGCAGACACATTTGGTGGATTTGACAGTCAACAGCGGTCCTCCATCGAGTTGTCACAATCTCAGCATAATAAAGTATTGCTCCAGGTAAATAATCTCACCTTCATTGAAACTATTAAGAAAATGGCAGCATCAAGGCAGTATGTGCTGATTTTTAGATGGTAATTCAGCTCTCAGACGTGTGTGGGGAACTTTTCCAACAAATGCTTCCCAATCTAGCCTTAAATATTCAGCAAGCCAACCAATTTTACACAAAGAAGATGGAAGAGATTCGTGCGGCTGAACTGAAGGTAGCAACGGACAGAGCAAGCGCCAGGCAAGAGTACGAGAGACAAATGGAAGAGGTCACCAGAGAAAAGGCTGAGGCTATTGCTACACAAGAGCAGGTAAAGGCTGCCCAAGCAGATGTCAGCCACCAACGAGAACAGCTGTACAGGTAAACGAAGTTTTGATATTTTCCGACGAGAGTCTTTACTGAACTGAATTCCTTTTTTTTTAGGAAACTGGAGAAGCTGGAGAGCAAAGGAATGCGGCCATACTTGGACTCGGTGTCTCCAGTCACTGTCAATACTAGTGAGAAGGTCACCATGAATAATGTGTCTGCACGCCGATCTCCATCACAAGCGTCAAGTGTGGTCAGCTCAGGTGGAGCAATTAACAAGTTGCCGCCAAAACAGCAGTTGCCATTACATTTGGCTGCATTCTCGTCCTCAAAACCTGGCAATCCCACCATTTCGAATGACAAATCTAAGCTACAGCACGCCGGGTCCTTCCAAGGAATACCACCAGCCTCTCAGCCAGCAGGTGAAATCACCGGGCTGACTCGCAACAACTCGACTGCTCAGATGAGCACCAGCAGAATGAGTCCACGATCGAATGGCCCGTCCGGTACGCCACAATCTGCGTCCGTTCAGCAGATGCTACCGTTGCGTTTGAGCGAAGGGAATTCGAATAACAAAAGTTCTACTTTGCCACGGGGCAATGGCAGCCAGACCAACTTGACGGGTGTTGGCCAGCCGTACGAGAGTCAGTCGACTCCAATGCCTCAGCATATCAACAACAACGGCTATGCACGCGTACGGAACACCAATCCGAACCACTTTCTTCAGCACAGCAAGAGCAGTGCGAGCATTTTAACAAGAAACCCATCCGGAGAATCTTCAATACCTTACACACACGGCGGACCAAACACGGACAGAATGAGCAATTACTACCGAGATTCTCATGTCGCCAATCAAGCGAATAATGGACACGGACAAGTAGCGGAGAACGGGACTTTCATGAACATGCACAATCCCAATAACGTCGTGCGGGTTGTGCACCGTCGATCCGGAAGTAGCCCGGTACCAATGTCGGCTACAAACTTTCAGCATTCGTATCAGCAGCAGAAGGGTGGTGCCTCGGACGACGACTACGACTCAAACAAAATCTTGTTTTTGTAACTTTTTAAGCTGATCCGTCCAACAGGTGCCTTCTACAGCAAATATAAAGCCTAGTATACGCAGGGTATCGCTCGCAAAGACCAATTTCGTTTTCGACTAAAGTGATAGATCCAGTTAACATTTCCGTATTAAACATAAGACTTGTACCATTTAGACATTAGACGCACTTAGTACTTAATTCAAGAATCGAATCGGATGGCGCATACGTGACAGTTTTACATTCGAAGCTAAGGAATAGTTAAGGTTTGTGACTGCTAACCGAATCAAAGGTTAGAAACTTCTGCATGTAATCAGGGGCGGCTACCTCGCGCTTTTTGTAGTCCGTTCGTACAACGAAATTGAAATGGAAAACTGAACTCCTCGTACATCTTAATAATAGTTCATCTCTTTAGTAGTAGCAGTAAAGACAATTTAATGCAAAGGCTAAATTTAAAAGACAATTTCTTAGTGCTATAGAATACAAATCGAGCGAACGTGTTTTCTCATTTTCCAAAAATGAAAAACTTCTTGTTACCTGAAACTTTTAGTCTGGAATTTTTAGTATATTTTGTTACTGTTATTTATTTAGATTTAACAAATGCTTTCAGCGTAGTTCAACGAATGGCGAAACCTTCGAAATAATTTTTTACGCCTTTCGTAGCAAAGCATCGTAGAATAGGTCGTAGAATAGTTTTAGTATTTATAGATTTTTTCTAGAATTTAGCTCGCATGATCGTAACTATTTTTTGGAACTGAGATTTTGGAAGGAGATGGTTTGATTGGAGCATTAATGGAATTGATAATGAACAACTGATTTTGTTTTGATGTGTTTCTCAACGTTGCAGCAGCGTACGACAAGAAGCGAATTAGGAATGGTAACCGTAACAGAAAAGAGATTTCGTGATGTCTTAGAATCTTGCCTATGAATGTGTTATGCAGTAGCTGGAAGAAAGCAATTTAACTTTGTAGAATTAGCGACTTAATAAAGTCATACATTTTATTGAACCGGCGGCGGTCGGCGTTATTTCATTTCAACAATGATCAGATTTTTCACCAATAGAGAATCAGCCGCCGTGTCTGACTGGCGTACTTCTCTAATTGGTCCACTACATTGGTCGCGCAAGTGCGTTTCTGTAACCTCACACTGGGCATTGGTACTGGGACGCAATGATAATGAGATACCACAACGTTAATTATGGCACTAATCTAATTAGCAGACAGTATACTAGTAAAACTGTTCAACCAAAATGTGAGTCCTACACTGAGAGCATTGTGTTTTGCCTAATTTGCATATAGAAAACGGAGAAACCACTTCCTCTGGGCCAAGAAAGTTGTCATTGCGGCTCACGTGTGTTTGGGCGCATTCACTATGGGATAAGGACGTGAAAGGCCTTCAAAGTAAAGACAAAAGGGATCAATTGGAACGGTGGCCTGATCACACACTTTCGCAGAACAATTTCGTGAGAGGTAAACAGGATAATCATCTCATGTCTCAATCATATTTGAATGCAAAATGGTAGCATCTGTTCACGGCGTGCTCAGTGCTCATAAACATGCGGATGACGTACGAGTGCTCCAATTTAGCTGCGATCTATTATCACTACTATCACTATGCTGCAACCGTCTGGAAATTATAATTTCAAATTTATCGGCCCGTTTTAAAGCTAGTCACACAGAGACATTGAGACTCTCTAAACAAATAACAAATCAGCACCTTCCTTTTCACAAATCCTCACACCAACTAGCCTCAAACTTGTGATCGCCACAAAGTTAATTGAAACGTCCTTGTCTGCACCGTGAACATTTGTTAAGACACATTTTGAAGTTACAAGACTCATGACTCTTTCTTGAAACAGCGAAATGCGTATATTTTTTTGCCAACGAGAAGAACTTCTTGTCATCCTCACGTGAATTTTGCATCCTTCTGTTTAAGCATTCCTCGTGGTCATGAGTGAGGAATTTATGTGCATCTATGTTTTGCAATTTTTGATGCACAAAAAATATTTGTTTTGAATGACTAATTGACATATTCCTGACTATTTTTGGCATAATAATCGCCTATGCTGGCCGGCAAAACTTAAAATGTGTTATTGTCATTGTTATCAATTTACATTACATGATCCTTGCCCTTCTGAAATCCAGTCTCTGGTTGTCCAACAGGACCCGGAAATGCAACAATTACATGAAAATTTATTTAAATAGCCGCCATTAAATGGCTAGATTAGCCGGTAGTGCCTCAATACGCATTCACAAATCAGAACTTAACCCTTAATTTTGTATGAGTAAGAATTGTTGAAGCATGAGAAACAAAAAACGCGACCTCGAACTGTTGTGTAAACTTTTGTGAGACACAAAACATAATTCTTAGTTATGGCATGATACAAATTCATCTGTAATGTTTCTCAAGTTTTTGCCTTCGGGTTTTGATAATATAATTATAACATGGAATACTTTTTTCATGATTTTGACTGGGTGCTGGTAACGATACAATAACTCATCAGAAGCATGTTGCCCTGGATTTGAGAAGTTTCATATGACCTTCTTCAGCCAATTCAACTCATTACTATCTTCAAGCCAGATTCGAAATAATCCTCAAAGCAGTAGTATTTTCGCCCATTCGTTGCCTTGCTCTATATCATTAGATTAATGTGCCATGGGTTGGTAGGAATCAAATTGGCAATTTCAGGATTAATTTTGCATGTATTGCTCTCATCTCTTGTCATCAATTAAAAATTTCTAGCTCCACATGCACATCTTGCTCATCAATATTTTAGTGCTGATGTAGTCGGTGCTTTTACGGCCGATGATAAAAGCCGAAAGTGAGCGTATGTTGGCTCTTCGTGAGATTTGGAAACTTGGGCCGTGCGGAACGTTCTCAAAGAACGTAAATTTAATTTCTCAATTACTGACAGTGCTTTTGCCGTTTCACTGCCTCAAGTTACTGACAACTGTTAAGTCACATAAACACGGATATTATACACAGTTAACAGGCCACATAATTTTTCACTATTTTTTTATTCAAACGCTCATAACTTTTTCCTACTTTAACATTGGTCACCATCATGCCAGAGGGAGCGTGCCGATCTAAAGAAATTTGGCGACGTCTTCCGGAAAGTGGAATACTTGGACCACAGAATTCTAGGCAATCAAGCCCTAGCCAGACTGAAGAAACATCGATCAATTGTTTTCCGAGAGGCTGTTTAGAGTCTAATTTATCGGATTCTGCCGTGCAAATTCGGTTCCGAAGAATACACGAAATAATTGACCGTTTCATGCCGGGTTAAAAATCAGTGGACCTAGAATTTTCACGAAAAGATCCCTAACCCTCCAAGCTGAGAGCCCAGGCAGTGCTTGATACCCGCGCTAAGTAGGCCGCACACTGGTGTATATTCATGCACAATATCAGTATCCTATAAATTGTCTGGAATATTTGGCATGAATTTGAAAAGTTGCAAAGTGGCATCTTTTGCGCTGAGCACCCTGTACGATTACGAAGTCTTGCTTGGGATTGGTTCCACAGGGATTCGGTCAGCAGCCATGCTTATCCGTCCAGCAAAGATTGACAATAACCAGAGTTATGTCCTCCATGAGGCATGGTAGCATTGCATGGCATCAGTGCAAAACGTGCTCGGCAGTTTATTGTCGCATCGTCATAAAGGAAATTGCAGTCTGTCCTTAATTGTAAAACTGCTTTTATACACGACATTCAAACTTCAGCCCGTTTCGCTTTATAATCCGTTGTATGATTATCACACTTTGATATGAGCACGAGCGCATAAAATCTGGCAGGGATGGAGTAGCGTTTATTGTTTCCAAGAATGACGAGACACTAAAATAAAAATAGTCTGCACGAGATCGCATTCCCATCAACTGTGTGCCGCCCGACAGACAGCGACAGTATAATTTATTTCAGCTGGAGATGAAACTACCTGAACCATTACAATTATATTGTTGGCTGGCACTTCAATCCATAGTACGCAAGTAGGAAGAGAACTGCGCCTGGAAAATTTTAAGCAACTACAACGAGAAGTCCATAATAAAAGGTATGCAGACATAAAAATAGAATTTACGGTTTTATTCGCCATTACCGCTTTGAAGATGACAAACAGAAGAAATAATATCAATGTAAAATGGTCATGCTACGCGGTCAAAGCTAATGCTAATACTAAAGTAGAGTCGACGAGCAGATCACAAGCCAGGTTTAATTATATATCGCGACAGGAGAATCACGTGACCTTTTAAAAATCGCATGTACAAGACACACCTTAACTCACGGTGCTGCTGTCGTGGGCCGTCTTTGTAACAAATGGTTTGAATTCGTTGTTGGTTCTGCATTCCTACGCTATGAATTTTAATATTTTGAATAGAAGAAGGACGCAAAAATCAATCTCAGTGAAGTTGACTGACAATGCAATGGTTGATGATGAGTGAATGGGGAGCGCGGTTTCGGCGCTTGACATCCACTCCTCGTGGAACGCGAACGGTTTGATTAAACCGCATACTGATTTCATTTGTAGCGAGTCAAGGCTGTGCTGCACGCGAAGCAACGAGCTTCCATTCATTTCCTTAATTCGCAAGGGAGTCGGAGCTACACGTGCATGAATCCGTGACAGAATCCCTCCGTCAAAACCCCTCCAGCACATATCTCTCCGTCAGAATCCCTCCAATAACTAGTAAAGAATAAGGGCTCAGATTAACATGGTTATGATTTGTCATGATTTCAAATTAAGAGCCTTCAAAGCCGAGTTCAATCATCATCATTGGTCACTGGACTCACTGTTCAGCTTGAAGAAATAAACATTTCTAAACCCGTATTTGAAAATACGATCTGTTTCAATTACAACTTACACACATTTTATGCAAGTGTCCGGTAGCCGAGTTCAGAGGTATTTACTTACATATCTACGTATCTTTCCTCCTATCCTTGAAGCCTTCTCGTTCGGTGGGATTTTGACGGAATAATTTCGTCAGGAAGGGATTTTGTCGTGGAGGGATTTATCCATAAATTGATTTCGGCAGGGGGATTTTGTTGTGCTACGCACGCGCATTACTCATTAGGCATCAGGGACATGACATTGACACGTTCATTAGTCGATTGTCGGAACACGGTCCATTGCATTTGTATTGTATTGCATTCGTTCATTGTATGCTTGACCCAGCCATCACTTTACACAGGTTCAGGGACTGCGAGTCCCAATTAGCTTGCGTCACACCCATTCTGATGCAAATTAGCTCAAATAATTCACGTAGAAATTGCCAGTGTTATGGAGGTGGCATATTTTTGTAAAGCGCGACACCGCCGCTTCTCAGGTTTCGAAGAGAGGAAGTGAGTCGAGTCACAATCGTGGTGTTGAAGTGGGGGCGAACAGGTGAGTTATGTACAGGCCCACTGCATCAAGAGAAGCTCGCTAAAATTGGCCCGTGATGCGGCCGAAAGGAAGCTGCGGGAGGAGTGGAATCAGCGGAGCCACGGCGGCGACACGTTCCGACTCTGCATTCATTCTTCTCTTTTTGATCCTAATAGACACGTCGCTCGTGAGACCATGCGTTATGGTTGTAGTGGAAGCATAATAGAATTGCAATAGCTATGTAAATACAAGCACTGGATGATGAGACTTTAACCGAGCGTGGTTGCTGGAGTTTGAAGTTTGAAGTTCAAGAACGCGTCCGCGTTGGTGGAGAGGAAAAACACTAAAAAATATTCGCTCGTCTTGAGCTTGAGTCTAGCGTCTAACTTTGCTGATAATTACAGCCATCATTTAGCATTACAAAAAAAGGAACTAATTGAGGTAGTCAGCTCTGTGAAAGAGAAGCATTGAACATTCTCATGAGGCAATTGTTTGTTGGTGGCCTGTGTGCTTTGTTTTGCAGACTATATAGTTAGTACGGCGGTGTGGTGGTCGAGATAATACCGTCTACACGCATTCGGTGGAGTAAAATGAGTTAGTTAATCATATACTTCACTTTGCCCCGGTCAGAGAAGTATAACCAGAAACGAAGGTGGACATAATGGAATTGGATGATGAATGATCTGTTTCTGCACAGCAACGCGCGGTTCGGAAGGAATTCACATCCAAATCTATTAATTCGACAATCTGACCAGGATTCTGCCTCTGCGAAGTGCAAACTGTCAATTCGTCCCGCTCTTTAACCTTTTCCGTGTCGTGACGCTGCTGAGTTGGGTCGCGGTTTCCCTTGTACCTGCAACTGTAGCCCGCACGCACTGCGAGTGTGCAGATTTGGACGCCACCACGCAAATAATTCCACGGATAAGTAACCGAGTAACGCGTGAATTCTCAGAGCTGAAGGGAAGAAAGCCCTCTCAAGACTCAAGCAAGCTTCAGTTGATCCTCGCTTGGCTCATCAGCGAGGCGTGAAAGATTGTTGCTTCGTTCCCTGCACCAATCACTACAAGCTTGCTAATTTTAGTTAATTGGAAAGAGGAACCTAACTCGAACAAAACCACCGCAAGACAAATGCTCACTTTGTGTAGGTGAGATTTAGCAAGAAAGACGTTTAACTTTGGATTTGCGACGAGGAAAGAAGAAAGATTGTGTTGACTTGGAACCGAGACCGACGCCTTGACTGACTTTATCACCGTGCCACACACACAGAGCCGCACATCTGCATGGCAGAAGTCGAACGAGAAGGAAAAATATAAAATTCTCTGCCAAAGTCATAAAACATCACACACATAATTATTGTGCATATGGGCCAGTGTTGTGTGTACACTTCATTACATTGCATAACGAGATACCAAATCCAATTAGTAATTTCAAAGTGCACAAGCAGCAAGAAGAAATCTATAAATGGGTTTTATAGTCGTGGCTAAGCATAACAGAGCAAGGAGCTAAACAGCAGAGGTAGCTAAGCTGTAGCTGTTAAGACTAACGCTTGCAAATAATCATTATTACGAGTGTGCAAAACTGAGTCAGTGATGAGCATCAGCACACGACGCAGTACGCCAAGACAAACTTCATGTGTGTTCTTCATTCTCTCAAAAGTCAATTGTTTGCTCATCTCGAGTCTGAAGTCTGAAGGTATCGTCTTCAGTCAGACGTGCACAACAATTTAGTCGTGCTCCAAACTTCGACCAGTCGTTATCGCCGTGGTTCTGCTTGTGGCTTTCCACTTGTGTGCGCAACATCTTGTGCCTGTACTGAGGCAACACAACGCTTCTTGACAATTGCAAATTATTGTAAGGACAGAAAGTGGGTTAACACCAGTTTACGGTTTATCGGAAAATCTTCTGAGGCAACGACATCGCAAAGGAGCAAAGCAGACGAAGCAGAAACAGAAGAAGCCCCGACTTTTTAGCTGCTTTCGCCTTTCGCGATTTGGTGATTGAGATTGACAGTGCCCGCACAAAGGAAAGATTAAAGGCAGCAGATATTAATGCGGAGTTGATGCAGGACGGACGAAAGAGACAAGTGAGTGAATCTCAATCTCATTCATTTCCATGTTTACACGGCTTTTCCTGCCACAAGCCAGCATTTTCCTCCCAAACTGGATTATAATGTGCATCTTCCCGATGCGATTTTCCCGTTCCGGACACCGCGTCAGTCAGCCGTAATTTAAGATGCCTGTTTGTTTGCTTAGAGTGTCTGCCTCTGAGACTCATCTCTTTCAATGCGTCTTGACTTGACTCTGACTTGACTCTCGGCAGAAGAAAGTCTCGTCTTTTCATTCCAATTTATCAATTACATGTTCGCGTTTCTCTCCTCTTCAGAGCAAGTGTGCATGTGTAGTGAACTACTTAACAAATCTCAAAATCCAATCAATTTGCGAGATACGATCTCACCTTGTATGTGCATGCGCAGAGTGGCTCGAATTAGTCAGTTTTCATGCGAAAACGAGCCCTGCGGTCTGCGAGCACAAAGAACTTCGCATGTAAATCAATATTTCCCGTGAAATGAATTCTCAATTACTCCAGTAATGAATTTCTACTTATTCCAGACGACAATCCAGGCAGGATCAAAGTACTCTCTAACGCATGCTGCGATTGCTGCCCGTTGCGCCCTCTCAACAAAACAGTTTCCTCGAATTTGAACTTTTCTACAATTGATTCGCAATGTTCAGATTGAAACTGCGTCTTTAAATTTACTTGATTGATAATTAATTTCATATTCAAGGGCATGTTCTCCGCAATAATTTATGCTCAGTATCAGCCGCACTCATAAGCTCATCTCTTGAGTCTCATTTTCACTCCGAACAGACTAATGAACCAGCCTGGCCAAGCCGATTGCTTGTACATAGCATTCTTGTCTTGTGACTCAATAATTCTTCTTTGCTTGCGAACAACACAGCAGAGCAAAGTGAATAGAGAAGATAAAAAATTGTTTCCGAGCAAACCTTGTTTCCTGAGGATAAATTAAGCACTTCTTTTCTCTCTTGTATGGCAAGTTGTAGATGTTCTCCGTGTCTCAATTTTGCAAATCTCACGAGTGTTTGTGTGGTTTTTTTATCGCTCAAGATGCGCGTACTTCATTATTGATACACTTGTAGTCGGGCATCTCCATATTTGGAAGTCTCATTAGAATAAACCTTTATGAATTTTTAGTACATGGATGATATATTGCGAATGCTCGCTTGCACAACTTTCTTTCAATCTGTAAAACCAGGCTGGCTGTCTTAAAGTGCTTGCGGAGGTTCCGCAAACGGTAAATGTGCTCTGGCGTTGTGGGAAAAGATCTTTAAGAATTGTGATTCAATTCAGTACCCTGTGGGTTTTGTTTTGTGGTTCCAGATACACGCTGATTTTCCGACAGTCAAACTTCGGTCGAGTGAGGGAAATGTAAGGCTTTCATCTATTCATACGTATTAGTCGCGTTCAATTACACAGTCCGCGTTTCCACCCGTCAGTATTATTTATGATTGATTCACTTCATTTAACTGATTGTGCATGCACTCTTTTGGTGAGACTCGACCACTGCAGTTGCGATTTTGTGGTCACAGAAATCATTTGCAGAAGCCATTAATATTCAAAGAGCGGGTCATGTCCAATTTGTTGTGCGATGGCTTGAGTGCGGTTTCGTATTCTGTTTCTCACATTGCGTGATTCTGTTGAGTTCATCTATAAATTAAAAAATAATGAGTTATATTTTTCAACTTTCCTGAGCTGACAAATACAGTGTAATATAGTAAGTTTGTGTTCAAATTGATAGTGGTGGACTTCTTGGTAAACCCAACACTATGGAATTAAGTTTCATTGGTCCGCCTTTCTTGTAATTAGAATTAGAGCTGTCACATATTGTAATTAGTTGGATGCGTTGATACAACAATATCAGTTTACAGGCGCCCAGGGAATAGTTTAACATTCCAGTGGGAAGAAAATAACATAACAACATCAGTCCCCGTAATATCCTCACAATTGCGCGTCCCCAGATACTCATTTTGTTAAGGAGGTATAAACAGCGTGTAGTTTGTCACTCATGAAATTGCGAGCATGTTTAGCAAAGTAAAGTGATTACTTTTAATAGCTCGCTTACGAAATGTATGATTAATTCAAGCTGCTTGTGTGTTGCTGTTGTTAGATTCAAATCATAGTACGAGTATTGGTGCTCTCATCCCAACTCGTACTGTTCATGTCTCCATAGGTGAATTGAAATGGGAGTCGATTCTCCAGCTTACAATTACGCTTATACTTTGCCCGATTCCAATTATAGAACCTCGTTTACAAGTTCCTGTTAAATCACGAAATCCGAAACCATGCGAGGCTTTAATTCGATTCAAATATGCCACATTCTTAATGTAATTTCGTGGTCGTAGTGGGGGCTTGGCACTGTGCATGAGTGTATGTAGATTCGAATGAAAAAGCAGACTGGAAGCGAAAAATTTATTCGATTTGTTAATATCTTCATGAAGCGATCGTGTAGCTTTTAATTATCACCTTTCCGAGAAGTCAGGCGTCAGTCAGGATGGTGGCGCTGATTGTGTGAGGATAGTGGAATTTATCTTATTCGTAACGTTTCATTGTTCCATGATTCGCTAAGTGGCGAGTTCAAATTGCATAGGATGGTGATGGCCGGACTGATTGCTGGAATTTCTTCTTTTGTCATTCCATTTCCAACTGAGAGTACGATTTGCGAATTCCAGCAACGCCTTACTCTCAAATCATCGAACAACTGGCCAAACAAGCCATACTTTTGCCTCCACCACGCGTACAGCATAAATGCATATTTTAAAGTTCACTCCAGTGCATGCTCAATTTGTAGGCATTTAATTTGCTCTCGGAATATTTATTTCTGCATTATCATAATGAATCCACTCGACTTCATTTCAAAGACTTCGATTACGCCTTAATATGAAATGCTAAGAGAATGTTGAATGTTTGGAAAGCTAGTATCATGTTCAAGGTCAAGACTCATCCAGACTCAGTGCTCATTGGAAATTGGAATAATATCAACCTTTCAAAAGGTTAAATGATTCAGAAGGAGAATCGTCTAATTAACATACAACAAATCAGAGCGTAGCGGCAAGTGGCTTCAGTCAATTCGAAGCAAATGTCCAGCACTTTTCCACTCTTCTTCCAGTTAAAGTCTTGTGGACTATTCAAAATTAAACGAGTTGTGCTATAGGCATTCTTACGTGCGAGATCATGGAACTGTCAAGTTGATATTGGCAGTATTGTCGTTGCACAAAATATTTCGTTCAGGATCAGAATTCGCGTAAGCTGTAATAAAAGCAGAAGGAAAAGCACAAGAATCGTGAATTTTGTTAGACGCTAAAGATAAAGGACGACTCTTCTTTTATTGAATTACGTTCACAAGAAGCTTGACGAAGTAGGTTCATTAATGATTTTCCTTCCTCCATTAGCAAAGTCAAGTGCACGCGCCAAGGTGAATTTAGCAAAGACTCAAAGCGCAAAGTCTCACGGTCAACTTTCATTTGTTTGCGAGATGATCGTGCTTTACTCTACTCCACCTTGCTGCTGTTGTAAATTTGTATGGCAAATGCTACATCTACAAAATTAGTCATAATTAATTCTTGCTAGCATAGCAACATTCGTTCGCTGATGTAAAACTCTTGCCTTTGAAATCTCACTCACGTATGGGATACAGACGAGAGCGTAGTAGCAGGAACGGGGCAACAGGCGCAGTAAAGTGGGCGAATACGCTCTCGTAACTCTACTTCAATAGAAAATGGATTCTTTCCGATTGGCACTCTGACTTGGAGATTTCTGCATAGAAAACGTGCAGCTGGGTTTGAACTAGTACGAACTGCTTGTGTACAGTTTTTGCAACTGTGTTTTGCATTTCGATATTGTTGATGATTAGTTATGTTACACCTTCAATCTCAATTCTCGACGCGCAGTCCTTGATTTGTATGCATACTCCATTCAGTATCAACACACTTTGATTGCATCCAAAATTCATTGTAATCTTCCAGCCTCTCAGCTTGTGCTCCTCTGACTGACGTCTGTGAAGTCGGAAAGTCATCTGTGGCAAGTGGATGGCTGTTTCGCGGCGGTTTAACCCAGTAATTGAAGTCATGTGGAAAAAACTGAATCCAAAATTCATTAGAAACGATTTCAACACAGCAAGAGTGTTGAGTTCATTGAATGACATTGACAATGAGAACATGCTTTGTACATGTTTTGCACAGCAATATTGTAGCGGAGTTGTGCCATTTCATACGATTCACAGTTCTACGGTAGGGTTGTTAGAGTCATATTCGTGCTTCACACTTCCAGAAAACTGGAGAATCGGATGTACGCGCATGTTTTGCTTGCGTTTCTGGATTGAATTTGGTACATAGTAACTGAAAGATGCGAATATTTTCATATGAACTGAATCTTTTCAAGCGTGACGCGTGTCACTCTTTTATTATCAAACGCGTTAACTTTTCTGGATGAATGAATTAATCGCCAGTTGACAGCCAAGAGCCAAGTCAATCCGTACGTTGCGCTGCTCGAAGTGACATTTTGGAATGTGTCATTGCCTCACAATTCCTGTCATATGTCAAGATACAGAAACGATGTGAGCTCAGATCGTATTTAAATTTGATTTCTCGTGAATAATATGGACGTTCACGTTGGCTTGAGACCTTAACCTTGCACATTCGCTTTTTCGCAACACAAATCACAAGTTAATGTTCGCGGCCCATGAGAGCACTCGCCTTGATCTTGTAACTGTGGCTCTTGTAAGACTTCTTTCTGTTACTTGTGACGATAAACATTAAAGTCACTTCAATGCGAATGCTAATGCCTTCCTCGCTGCTTGAGAATGTGTGCCTGCGCATTTGCCACCGCAACCTGCTACTGGTTGACAATACTCCAGCGAAGCAGTGCCAGTCTCGCATTTCCATGTTCCGGGCACGCTGTGTCTCTTTTTCCACGCACAGCCTGATTGATCACAAGAATTCCTAATCATATTGAACCGACCAAAGTGCCTCTTCCATTCTCAATCAAGCATATTAAATTCCACCGACCGAGTGCATTTTGTGTGGGCATTCGCAGCAGTGCGTGTGGAAGTTTTCCACTCAGGCAAGTTGTTCTGAACAGATTGAATTGCATATTGGCTCACCACAGACCAGACCAGAGCAAATATGCTACAGCCTAATTAGTAATTAGTGTGTTGTGGAAAAATTCGACCCATGAGGAAATTATTGCTTTTGGGGTAAGAAAGGCGATGCAATAAGCAGAGCACAGTCACAACGCGCAGATAGGACTTGCAATTAGCAGCTCTAATCACAACTCACCTACACAAAGGCAGGCTGAGGCGGGTTGATAAAACCCCAAATGGAAATAACCACGCATTGCGGTGCACGGAGCAATGCCAATTGCCATTGTCATTGCAATGCTGTTGGCGCATCCTTTGCTCAGGTTCGAGCCACAGCCGAAGCCAGAGCAGATGCAGAACATAGCCGGAATTTATTCAATTAGTGTGCGTGGCATGACAATTCAATGACTGTACTGTCAGCCACTGCGATGAGCGACGGATAATGTTGGAGTTGAACTGGAAGTAGCACTCTGCTCTGCTCTGTCCTGGTTCCTCCGCCTGGCCGTCGTAATGGCATTATTATTGTTATTTTGACTGTACAGAGTATGAACTTGAGTGTGTCCTAACTTGTGGTGATGTTATTTCAACAGGTGTGTAAATTTGTTCTTCAATCCAAACGTGTCATTCATTACTAAAAGTGCACCAGCCGTTTGCAAAACTTGATGTGAGACATCGACGAGGACGACCGTCTTTCTCCTGCCAGCAGAGTTGTTGCAACGTCTCCACTCACCTGCTTCGCGCAACACCAGCCAACGTTCTGAAGACTCGTTCTATTGATTCAACCAACTGGTAATTGCAAATTAAAGAGCCGAGTTACATTCCCGCATACATTTACTTATCGCGAACAAACCTCGCCGGAGCCTCGTAAACAACGGTCTCCATTCAAAAGAAACCAGCGGTCAGCGACTGGCTTTAAGTTCTCCAGCACTTCAGTCTTCCCGGTCTGCCCTATCTGCTAGTGCGAGTGTAACAATTGCCATGAAAAACATGTCATTCACTATCTTTGTATGAATGAAGTATGTCATCACATCATCATCGCATCACTCGACAATGCGTCTCGTGCATAATATCTGCAACCATTCTCCTCATTAACCGTATTTGCCTTCCGTACCTGAGCTCGAGCTGAGCTCTGATTGCTGTGCGTCGTCCCGTGTGTCCGGTCCCATGTGGCTCAGTCAGTGCAAGTGAAGTGATTAGACCATAAAACTGTCCAACAGAACACGTAGGACTTGGCTTTAGGCCATTATCCAGTATTAAATATTTTTGTAAATTGAAAGAAGCGTCATTAGGACCCCTGCAAAAAGACGAGTTGACAATTTTAGCTTGAATAAAGTGCTCATGTCTTGAACTTGAACTTTGATGCCATTTCGTAAAGGTGAAAGTCGTTAGCAGTACAGAAACGTTTCTCGTCTTGCGGCCCTTGTCACCGAAGTGAAATCATGTTGGTAGTTCATTAGTACATTTGTGGTCAATTTGAGAGTCATCTCATAGCCAGTTTCTGCTTGGATAATTCCAACACAGCAAAGAAAGATTAAGTTTTGACTCCAAACGAAAAATGAGGCGTTTCTAACCCCAGAATCAAGAAACGAAGTCCTTTAAACCCGAGATTGACTTTGATGCGAGAGATCTCGCACATTTTCAGAAGACACTGACGCGCCAACGCGCATGACGATGTGTGAATTGTGAATGAGAACTTGCGAAACACTGAACACTGAACACGTTGTCAACCTGAAATGTGATTAAATATTTAGTGCTGTTGTCATTTGGTGCTTGGTCGTTGTTTTGTGAGAATTTTTATTATTTTATGGGTGTGTCCGAGTGATGCACTGTATCGTCTGCACAATGCCTTTCTTTAGCAGCAAAAAGAAGAAGGAGAAGAAGAAGAAAGCCGAAGGTAATAACATGAAAATAAATTTGCAATAATAATCGTTACACGTTATGCCTATTCTTGCTATGCTCGTCTCTTGCTATTTGTGCTGCCTGACTGCCTGCCTGTCTGCTGTCTACCCGCCATCAACTGTCCTGATCATGATCATGACCCTACGATCTCGCCCGTAATCTCCTAACGCTCTACCATTTAGCCTTTCACGTAAACACGCCATAATTTATGGTAATTTACTTGCATGCCATAAGCCCATTCTTACCTTATGTCATTAGACGTTGACGATGAAACTCGTCTGGTGCTGATGGTAACACTTGGCGCTTCATCCGCTAACGCTTTTACTCGCTTTTCATGCTCTGTCCAAATCGGCTAAACCCTTTTATGTCCGACTTTAATTTATTGCTGAAAACAATGTCAATGGCTAATCACGGTGAAAGCTCATTATTTTCACACGAATACTGGAATAATGCTTGTGCGAACCCACGCAAAAATACCAAACATCTCCACGATCATGCCACCACGCTGTAAATTGCCAGAGTTTAGAAGCCTTCGCATTCGCACATAACATTGTGGACTTGCTTGGTGCAGTCAAAGTGATCGCAGTGCCATTACCTTTGGTTATGTGTCCCTTATCAGCAGCAGTTTATCACGCGACTAAGTTCGAAATTCCTACTGACCGGCATTCGTTTTTTTAATTGCCTTTCGCTGACTTGGTGTGCGCCCACACTAAATTTAAATTATATAACGCGCTTATCTCTGTGCCACTTATCACTCCATGCACTCATGTCGAGTGCATGCACTCGAGTCATAGCTCGGCAATTCGTTCCTACATTGTCTCTTTAGGATCGACTGCTTGTCGATTGTCGAGTCGGTTCCTTTATCGTATCGGCTGGCTTCACACTCTTGAGTCAGCTATTGTATCCGAAATGAGTCAATTAGTGAGGACACAGGAAGCTACATACCGGAGACATTCCTTAAAATCTCACATTTTAATCCAAAGAATGAAGTCGAGCTTGGCCAGATTGTCAAGATTTCCAATTGCAAAATGCCTTAGCCCACCTTTGCTTCTGCTTTATTCCTGTCATTTTGAGCACTACTAATTTGTATTGCATTTTCAGAGGCTGCGGCCGCAGCAGCGAAATACATTCCGCGTGTGGATGAAGGAATTGAGCCGGGTGCCCACTCTATGAGTGGATCCAGCAGTGGCGGGTTCAATCAAATCAACAAAGGAGCAGGGGGTAACCACCAACAGACAGCAGCCAATCAGACCACCGCACCGCCAAATCTAGTCAATGGGTCCAACCTGAACTCCGTGACGCCTGGCCCGCCCACCTTGGAGGAGTCTGACAAGTCAGCGCCAGAGAGTCATCAGAGTACAGTGACAAGTAGGTTAACAGTTTGCAATTGCACATTTTCTAAGAAGCGTGTCTACCTGCATTTAAGCCGTCTTGCTTTCTTTTCAAGGCATCAATGAAGAACCAAGCAAGACGAAGAAGCTGTCGACATCTGGCTCAGCGCCAAAGTTGATTTCTTTAACAGGAAGTGGCGGATCAAAAAGCAAGAATTTTGATCACAGTAAGTAAACTTCCCTTTCTTTCAAAGCGTGAGATCAGATTTGTTGACTACACACCACACGTGTCGATACCAATCATCCTCCATTGATGGACTAACGAAATACGACCACGGTCGACAAACAGCTGTCAGAGACCAGGCTCACAATAAGCACATAATGCTTTCGTTTCATGTCAGGAGGTGCCGCGACTGAAGTGTTGCAGCAAATGAACCTTGCTCCACTGAGCACGTGATTGCGTTTACGTTACTTGCCGAACTAAATAAAAATAATGACATTGCGTGTTAAGTGAAGGAAGCTCCTGTTTTATGTGGGCTCAATTAATAATTAAGCAACAATAGCACTTTATTAAGCCGAGCCAAGGCTTCAAACGGGCCGACTTAATCCCATACATATTGCCAGGAGTTCGCAGCACTGATCAGGTAGCCGTGCACCGTTCGAAGCTCCGTGCCCATGCGGAGCACTTTGTTTGCACGGTATGAACTGTCAGAAGTCTGAACCTTCGCCAGTCAGGCGAGTGATATCTCGTGCGGTGGATTTACATGATACGCCAGGCTTAACCTGACATGACTCGAAACTATAAAACCCTGAATTCTCTCATTTTGCTCGTCGTTTCATAATAATGATATATAAATTATTTGGCATGACGCGTTAATGTGGCTGTTACTCCTTTGATGTACGCTGGGCTTGGACTCTGCTTCATTTTATGCGCTCCGAAACATGTTGCCATTGCTATCAGCGTAATAAACATCACAACCAGCCACCACCACCACTGCGTTGGACTGTTGGACACAGCACATGATATTTTATGTGCCATTAGCATTGCTCTGATTTTCGTGCCAGGCTAGAAATCAAATTAACATCAAACCTACAGCTATAAAGCTCTGAAATCTTGGATTTTGTTTATCATTACGCTATAATATCAATATCAATACCAACTTCATATTCATTGCACTACCACTATCAGGCAAGGTCATTCAGAGTAATTTGAAACACGTCTTCTACACGTCCAGCTGAGGCCCAGGATAGTTTAGTAGTGTGCTGCCTGGTTTGGAATCCGTACTTTTAACACGCACGTAGTTTACACACCCAGACTCGCAAAACAGACGCCAGACAAAGTCTGCCGCAGATTGCAGATCCGGTGATCAGATATCAGTTTCACATTTCACATCTCATTGTGAACCATCCAAAAATAGTTGGAGAATTTTGTTCCGTGAATGCTAAAAGGACTCATTTTGTTCATCTGCTCGCAGTGGTATTTTCACTTCCAATACAGGCATTATTGCATCTTCTTCGGCGTTGTTGATGGGTTGTGACAAAAGTTATACAAGAGGCTATCATTCCTGCGACACAGTTTGTGAGACTATTGATTCAGAGTCCTGTGACCTCTGGAATCTCGGATAAACAGTGCACAAATGAATGCGAGAGACTGCAGCTTGACATCGTGAGACTCAACCTGACAGAGTACAAGCACACCTTCAGTGATTAGTGGTCCCGATTTCGAAATCATTGGGAGCAGACAGGCACCGACGCTTCTTTTGCTGTGAGATTATGAGTGCGTACTCAGAAAATGACGACGACCAGGAAAACATCTTGAGACAAGTTTCCGATGAGAACGAGTACGATGCGAAGCTGCGAGTTCACTTGCAATCTGGTAATTAACGTCATCCAATCTTTCATTATTATTTTCAGTTGACTAACATTAATAGCCAATGCCATGTTGTCAATTTTGCATGGAGAATGGCCAAAGTTACCCGAGTGAAGGATTTGTGTCTGGAATCTCAGTCTGGGGGATTGTTGATGCTAAAAAGCAAGGTCGAATTGCGTATTTCCACTACATCTCCTCTTCGCGTCTGCATTAAATTAGACGTCGTTTGACGTCAGCTTCTCAGCGAATTTCGCTTCTTTTGAACATGTTTTGAAGGAGAGTTGTGAATTATGCACCAAGTTTCCGGTTCAGCCTCGAAAAGGCAGGATTGCCGTCACCGCAAATTTGTAGGGCAATTTCCCAAGTCCTAAGCCTTTCTTAACGATCGCTGCTAATGAGCTGAAATAGAAAACTGATCTAACGAACTTTCGTAATAATCTTCTCCGTTTCAAGGAGCCAGACCATTTAGTTACTCTTGGCTTTTGAAAACGTAAGTCCTTCTGGCTTACTCATGTGAATGGTAAAGCTCATTGACCTTAGCGTAAAATTTCCTGAGACGTTAGGCGTCCATTTGCGTCTATACGCATTAAATTCTGTTACGCACATGCTTATAAATGGTCAAAAAAACAAAGTATATAAAAGAAAGCTTGAGAAAGTCGGAATCTTCTTAAACTGCAAGCAAACGGATTTGATAGGCCGGCACAAGGTGGCTCCAGAGTCCGCTCTCATTTCCTGCGTCGCTGAGTTTTCATTCCCTCTGCGTTCTAGGTGAAAGCGTGTGCATCGTGCATGGCTAAGCATAATCGAATTATGATACGGTGAGCTCATCCTCCATGTGTGCGCGGAGAGATAACAAAGCTGTCGCGCAGTATCGTAATTAATATCCTTGTCACTGTTCTATTTTTGCGTGACACGAACACAATTACGATAAGACTTATAATGTTAATCCCGGGTGTAAATCCACTGTCGCCGCTTCGAGCCACCGGACAGCAATACAGGCCTTCGTTTGAGTTGAGACTGACTTCCTGATGTACGGTAGGGTAACGGCGGTTGGTTAATTTTTTGCATTTAGCATGCATGACGCGTCGGAGCGGCCGGTCAGTCGTCAATTTACATTCAATTTGCAAAATCCATGTATGGAGATCCTGCCAACGTTCTTCTGCGTGATTTTGCACGCTCACGGTGACGCCGACGTGTCATTGGTTTGTGATTGCATTATCCGCTCGAGTTTATAGTCACAGCGCCGCTTATGGGTAATGGGCACTTGTAGTCGCATGAATAATGGAAACTCCTTCTCGCATTCAGTCTTGAGCTGAGCTCATCGAACGGCTGACACTAACTAACTGTTATTACTGTTTTCATCATCGACCGTCTAAACTGGGAATGAAAGGTTATTTCGCATAATGAATTGATGGTTTCTTGCTTGCCGGAGCGCTGAGTCAAGCCAGAGCAGTGCTTAGCAGTACTGAGGTGCTCTTCACGAACGCGTTGCATCTGTTGATGTGTGGGATAGAAAGTTGGTGGCTTCCGACGTTGGCCTGGCCTGTGTTGCATGGTTTAGTTGTCCCATGATAAATGGTATTATATTTCAATTTAGGAAATAAAAACAATAACACATTAATCCAACGTCCAATTTATTTTCGATGCGTAAATAATGTTTATGCATTGTCATTACGGTCGGTCACACAACTTCTGTGCAGCATGTAACAGAAATCAAACCCGTCACATCGAATGCGACCTTCTTGAATTACTCGATGGCTGCGCGTCCGTGTCCTCCCTCCGTGTCTATGGCCATGCCGCATTGTTGGGCTTTGACTACTAAATTTAAGAACTTATCTCGCTATCAATTACGCGTTCGCTTCACACCCACAAAGTAAAGCAACACGAATAATTGGATTGTGATTGTAATGATCGTGCCGTGTGTTGGCTGCTGCATCGCAGTCGCATTGTTGTGCACTCGGGATATTATTATCATGTTATCGCAGCGCAGGAGGAATGAAAGACCCCGTTTGTATTGATGGACTTTACCATCTTTGATACGGACGAATGGCCTGACCCAATTTGATATTACAGACAGTCGGTCCATTTTTCGAACTGTTTGAGGGTTTGAGACGGTTGCTCGTGCACATGAATGCGTGAATTGGCTTGTGCAGATTCGATGTGACTTGACTTGTGGTTCGGAAATCTTTTTCAGTACGGCTTGAAGCGACCTGCCACCAATCACCGCGTGCATGCAAAATGTAAAATGAAACGTTAGGCCCAGATAGACTCGGGAATGAGATGTTTTTATTATTAGTGTCTCGTAGTGAATAATAATGATCTCATGAGTCTCGCGATCCCGGTTCACATCAAAATCAATTCAAGCCGAAGAGAGATTTATTCGATTAAAAGTGTACTGTGGAAGGACACTTGTTATTTGCCTGTTGTGCGGTGCAGACGGAAGAGGATTGTAGCGGAATGCCTTCTGGCGTAGCACGGCGTGGCGAGAATGGCCATGGCAAAGACGGCGAGCTGAGCTGCGCTCGAGGACTTTCTCTGAATGTCAAGAGGAGAAAATTGGAGTACGTGTTATGCAATCCGATCAAGAAATGAGTAAAACCTTATGTAGGCTGCATTACATAATATGATTTCGTTCCTCTGCGCGGACAACGCAACAGAAATGGCACATAACATTGAAAATATTATTCCAACTACTTACAACCTACTCGTATTTCCAGATGATATTATTGCATGTGCTGCTTCGAACGAACACCGACTGCAGGATTAGGCGTGTTCGGTGCAAGTGTAGTAAGGCGTACGCGACTTGGGCACAGCCCGGCTGGCTGCTTGTGTCGTCGTGTCCATTGATATTTGATATCGTAGTAAAACGCCAAGAAGGGACAGAAAGACGACACTTGGAAACGACGGCCTAGAGACGGGCAAGGAACGCGAAGGAAAGGAAGTGTATCGAATGAAAGCGACTCGGGAGTAGCGCATCGCATAATAGAGCTCTAATAATTATGTAATCAATTCTGCACACACGACAGACAAAGCGAGCGAGCGAGGACGAGCGAAGGAAAATAAAGTAAAGTAGAAATCAAATTTGGGCAGACTACTTTCAAGTCAGACACAAAGCGAGCGTGTTCGCTCGTCGAGTACACGGGTACGTACACAACAGAAAATAATGACAGAGAGAAGAATGTAAAATTGAAACGTGGATAAAGGAAAAGGTGAAAGCAACACACAAAAATAATGTTTAAATAAACCAGTCGCTCGTTCTCCACAGTCACGTCGCTCCAACATTCGACAAAGGCACATAGCAAAGGCACGGCACAGAGACAAGTCAAAGATTTTTGATTCTTGGAACTCTCACTATTATTCTGGTATTAGAATTCAAAGTGGAAAGTCAATAGAACATCCATGTGGCAATATTCTCGACCTGCCCGCCCGTGCACGTCGATCCAATCTATCATATTCTCGAATATCGCACCTAACCATCACTCAAAGGCTGCGTGCGTGCACAAAACGGAGAATGATAATGATATTCAGCACAATGGTAATGCATCTTCTACCACGACGAAGAAGTGCTCTTGCCACTCTGCGATCCGTTTCCTGGAGACGGGCCGATAAGAACGACGAGCGTCAGAAATAAATCCACTCTCCTTCCAACCAATCTCAATCCGAATCTGAATTGTTGATGCACGCGGCGTGCGAGTGCGGATCTGCGCGAAATCCTACTAATTACGTTGAATCCCGATTGAATCCCGTCTGTTCTAAATGTAGAACTCGGGGAAGAAAAGAAAGGACAGAGTCCCGCATTGCTCTTCATTGTACTGCAAGACGTTTGTGTGGCACACAGACCCCAGTGACAAATAACGCCTTGACACTTGTTCTGTTTTGTTCTATTCTTTCCCGACTCGGCTGAATCCGAACAATAAGAAGTGCAAACAAAGAGATTTAGTGTTCATCATCATTGTTCTGATCTCCCGTGTCCTCTCTGTGAACTCTTTCCATCCATCCAACAAACGTTACGTGCTTTAAAGGTCTCATCTTACACAACCCGGGCTTGACGCGGAGTTCTAAATATACTTTTGTGCCCGTCTCTTGCACATGCCAGCGTGTGTGGAAGAGGTTTGCAAATTTCGTGAAAGCGTGCAAGAGAGTTCATGCGATGCTAGCAGGCGTTCTATCGAAGTTAACGCATGGAGAACAATCCTGTTACAAAGTAGACGTGAATACGGTACGGGCACATGCCGCCGACTTACTCGTCTTCTCTTCTCATGCTCTATAAAATAGAGGCTGGAAATACTATTATAAAATACTATTCGGCAATATAAACGTCTATAAAACAAGAGTAGTTTTAACAAACTGCAGAAGCAAACCTCTAACACTGGCAACAGGAGAGTCATATTGGGGATTGCCAGGGCTGAGAATTTTAGATTGAATCAAATGTGAAGGAAAAATAAACCCATGCGAACGTGTTCAATGTTAATTCGGAGTACCGCATTTGTGCACAACCAGCCGCCACGCGTCTCTCGCACTTCGTAGCCTCCTGTAATTCAGCAGTTCGCAATTTCCACGCTTACACTCATCACCTCGGATAAATCCGTCTCTGGAGTTCAAAGCACACGGCCCGTACAAAATGCGCTGCTGTTGCTGTTTTGCGAAGGAATGAAGCATCCGAGTGGAAGGAGATGAAATATGATGAGCGGAATTTTGCACAACACAATTTGCGCGTTTCACGTGGAGCGTGCTTGTGCAGGCAGTTGCGTAATTGAAGTATCCAAGTGCTTGAGTTTGATTCGGGACGGTATTCCCTTCACACGAGTCACCCTGTGAAGCTAAATAGCATTCCACAATCTCATGATTCTGTTCCATCGCTTCCATGTGCCTCACTGTAGCCATAAGCGATCGCAGTGTTGTGCTTGCGTGCTGAGCGGTATACGCGAATGAGATACGGTGCAAGTGGTGGTAGGAAATATCAAATGCAAAGTGTAATAATAATTTTTTTCCTTATGACAATGCTGGCTATGGTAGGGTATAAAATTATACGACTCGGAGGCCAACTCTGAGTTGGCGAAATGAGTGAAGAAGCGCTGCAGAAATGAACGCATTGTACTTCAAGCGAGATTCGTTAGTCTGGCTGCCTGGACTCACTTCTGAATGTGCCGAAACCTTCATATAACAATGTTTTCATGACTTTACACAAAATCTTGAGTTTTTTCTTATTTCTCAGCAGCCGTTCCTGCAGTAGAGACTTTTAACATCATTATTATAGCCGTAGTGCAGGCATAATACCTTAATACTTATACCGTGTGTACAAACTTGCAGAGTAAAAAAACTAATGCTGACTTTGGTTTGTGTTTGCAGTCTGCTCCGTTCGTTCCTGGTCTGGTAGTGTGAGCAGAGAACAGAAATTTTGTATATTCCCATTCCCTTCCATTTTGATCGATTTTGTGGATCGGCCATCTCCCTCTTAACTCAACTTCTACTCTTTAAACTCTCGCTGCTCTGCCTTAGCCGCAGCTCTGCTCAGACGGCACGGCGAAACGAGTACAGGCACGGGCTTAGCACAGTAGCATAGGAGTCACTCGTGCTCGTATCATTGGAACCTTATCTTCTGAATTTCGCTTTTACGTAACACACTAAATTGAGCCGAGACAACTTAGTGGGTTCCAGTTCTCCGTCTATGCACACACTCCTTCGTCCAACTCAAAACTCGCATAAGACCACACATACGAAAATATTACACAATTCATTCAGACGAAGCACTTTTGCACTACTCGCTCGTATTTACTATACCCAATATTAAAATACACAATACTTTACTCTCAACAACTCCTCATCTATTATTATCATATTTTTACTTTATTTTAACTCGTATTATTACTTTTCACTCATCAGCACAGTCGTAAAAATATTCCCATTACACAAAACGCGGTGAAAACAGAACGACCGAGAGGCACAGCCACAAAAACAACAGTGCAGCGACTCAAAACACACTCCCAACAATCAACACAACAAAGTCAACTCGGGCATGTGAACACGGAATCAAAGTGTGCAATTCAAATTTCAAAAACAGAATCCAAACGAGATTTGTGAAAGCAAGTGTGCAAAATTCGAAAATGTCTGGAGTATGACATCAACACAAAAAAGAAACACGGAAAAGTGTGAACGTTGAATCATTTTTGGAAGGACTGCCCGATTTTGCACTCGCCTTCGTATTGAATTTTGATTTCTGATCAATACAACAATACAATTCTCGGGAAAATGCAGAGCACCAGAAAATGAGTTCGATTGGGACAGCTCCGCATGAATCCAGCATCGCATCTCGACCACAACTCGTCACGATCATCTCTCGCGTCGAGCACTCTTCGTTTTGTTGGATTCTGGATTGCCAATTGTTATAATATCCACACACGCTCTTAATTTCTCAATTAATTTATCTCTCTAGCGTTCTTCCTACCATTTGTTCCTTACTTTAACCGTCTGTGAATCAGTCTTCTGTTTGTTGGACGACGAGAAGTTGAGGGCTTCGAGAAAATTGTCGAAATCAGCGTTGCGGAGTTCCTTGCAAGACTCCCGAGTGATAGTTGTTGGTTATCGCAATTGGTGCACGAATCACAGTGTTCTTCTGCCAACATAATTACTCGTACCATGGGCAATGCAGCTACGAAGAAGGGAGACCCTGCCGAAAATGGTAAACACTAATTTGAAGTACCAACTCGCTTAAATCCGTGCAGCCGATTTCCGATAATTAATTTAGCTGTTTCACGGCTCAATGCGATTGTGCGCCCAGCGACATCGTAAGTTAACAGAATTTGCGTGACTCTGTACGCCGGCTCCGCATTATTCCTTGCATTTTCATTTGTGCATTAACATGCTCGGTTTTTCGCTAATGCCTAAGCGATTATGCTTGGACAGATGTTGCATTGCAAAACACTTAGGAATTCAGACACAAGTCATGCCGCCTAAATACGCGTCGCCTTACTCCTGCTCAAAGTGCCAGTCTTGGCGGATTTAAAATAAAGGTGAACGCGTGAGATCAAGATTGAGCTGGTATTTTAAAAATGTATAGGAAATCGATTTGTGAATTGAGTCCCCGTGCACAGCGAACTCGAATGTTGAAGACGCGGCAGACTTTCACGGATCTTGCTGAACATTTATTCGATAGCTTGAACAACAGAATTCAATACCTGTCGGCATCGAATCTTGAGGAATTCCACACCGCGGCTAGCACTGTTTGGCAACTATGCATGTTTGGAATGCATTGATTAGCATAAAGTTTTAAGCGAATTGCAAAACAGGAGAGCGGAATATTATTAACGACTGCGGCTGTTTATTGGAAATTATTTTGTGATTGACTATTGACCTTCAACTCTTTAATCTTGCGAGCAAGTCACACACTCTACAGTTTGGTTCTGCACAGCAACAGCGGGCTCAGCTGCTGCGCATGCGTTTGCACGACATTCAATGTTCGTCTGTTCGTGCGGTATGACAATGAAATTAGTTTGAAGTTGAACTCTTACTGCTGCTCCTGCCGTTAGATCTTTTCTCTCGCATCATGATATGGTAATCAGTATAATTCCAGTCAAGCCGACAGTCTCCAAAGAGTTGCGTTTCAAGCGACGATGCTGAAAACTGGACTTCGCTTCTTGCGATGTGGGCTTGGCGTCACGGACGAGTCGATCTTCGTCTTGCGAGTCTCTCGACACAAGACAATGCCTATGAAATGGAAAACGGCACGCTAATTGAAGAAGAGAGGTATTTTGTACGACGGACAAATTGACGTGAATCCGCCATTTGAATAAAGTCATTTTCATTTCTACGAAGAACGCTAGCCTGGGCAGAATGATGATGGATAGAAGATCAAAGGTTACGTGGCTAGGGAATTGAATGGCACGACAGCGACTTATTTCCCAGTACACTACTGCAAAGCAAAGCAAAGACACGCCAAGTCATTCGTTTGCAATTTTAAGTCTATTTTAATGTAGTCGATTCGCGTTTACTGTCGCCTGATTTCTCTCTCCGTTTGGCTCACAATTCTCGTACAAATTTTATAGTTTTCACTTTTCCGACTCATGAAATCCACTCATTCATGACGAAGATCGACACTGAGCAGCAAGCGGGTCGTTAAAGCGTTTATTTGTTGGCACGTAATAAAGGTGCATTATTCCACCACCGCTCTATCATCGACGCACGGAGCGAGCGAGAGCTCGAATTAGGAATTAGGACCAAGCTACAAATTTTAAGACCGATATATAGCTTCTGGAGCTGAAAACCGATTTCGGAATTACTACTTTGCTGTTTCCCGGTTTTATGCCGTCACGCTTCATTACAAGACAAGTGCTGCATAGACATCCGAAATACGTACTTTGTGTGCATTTCGCGAAAACGAAGGCATTGATAAATCGACAAATTCCGAACAAAAATCGTGGCTCTCAGCATGGGTTGAGTTTGACAGCATGCGAATTAATAGTGCAGAGATTGAGAGTTTCGGGATTTAAAATTAGAGTTGGATCTCTCAGCTCCAGATTTCTGCAACGTGGTCCGTGAATTGAGTGTTTTGTCTCGCAGAAATTAAAGCCTGAGCAGGGAAACGTAGACGACATGTGCTCCTGACTTTTGCAAAGTGTGAGACGAGGACAGAAGAGATGGAAGACAAAGAATGCTAAGTTTAGATTTGTTAGACTAACAAAGGCGGGCGCTTGACTAATAGCTGTTGTATTTTAAAAGAAACTTTTATTTCTGTCTACTTAGTTGTGTAACACCGTCATCATCAAGTTAAGTGCAGATATTGAACTCCATACAGACACTTTAAAACACTGGCACATGATGTGGGGCTGGAAGAAAAAACCGCAAAATACGTTTAGTCAGGCCACGAAGAGAGTTGGGCCAGAACCTGATCGCTATTATCGCCATTAGTGCAATCATTAGTTTGGTGGTTTCGTGTTTCGAGAATTTAAGTCAGACGCGTCAAATTATTATGACGGCAGCACAATTCGACTTAATAGAAATGTTAACGCTAATGCAAGCTGACAAGTTGCTGCCGCCGCCGTCTTTCCCCGTGACGGATATTTAACAACATGGAACTGAAGTTACGGCTGCGATAATGTGCGGCACACTCTGGTGGTTTGTTTCTGTATTTAATTTCTTTGTCATTCTGTTCTTCCTAATTGGAGCCGTGTGCAATGGCACAATTGACTTCAGTTCGCAGCGTCTCTACTTTCTGGACGAGGTGAAAGCCGCGATTTCAGAAGGTACTTTCACATCCGCTCTCCTCTCCGTGTGTCTTCCTCCCTTCTTTTGATAATTTCTGCACGTGTTGATCGCTCAGACGAAAGCGCGACGAAATCTGTACGCCGTAATGATTACGGAGCTCCTCCGCCAGAACTTTCCTCATGCGCGAAGCGTGCTCAGGGACGGGCTGCGTGCAATTTCAAAAGCCCAGATTAAAACAATCGCTCTCCATCTACCTATGATAACTATTATTCTACTCCTCTTCGGGTATAATTCACGCAGAGGAGATCGCTCTGGGTGTTATGAACATGGTTTCTATGAGTTACTTTTGTTCGGTGCGTTCCCAGGCACATTCAAATCTCATCGCATATGTTATACATTTTGAATTTGCGATCAGTGTGGAGCTTCTCTATCACTGACAGGCTCGAAATGTACATGCGAATTAATCCCTTTGGCTGTCTTCTAATTTTATTTTTGCGAATTTTGCAATCTTTTCATGTCTATTGTCTCAGTGGCATTTCGCAGCCTGGGTTCAAAGTCGTGGTGTGGAAGGACATCTCCATGCGGATCGGCTGCTATGTCGCAGTGTAGCGTCTCGAGCCCAGTCCTTTCGCTGTCGAGTGTCGGCGCGTGGAGTTGTTGTTCTCTCTGTGTGTTGATTTTGCTTGCGAAATGAGTCTGGCGTACATTATAAAATAGAAATGGGACTTTGTCTTCAAACTGTCCCAACGAAACCAGATTTTCAAGAATTGTTATTGGCCCATGTTCAAAGAAATCATACACTGTGCAAACATAATAACCATGTTCCGAACCCCGCAAACCGAGCACACACATACGCCACATAGAACATGGAGGGTTCTTTTATTCCCTATACTATTATATCAATATCATCAATGCGTCTGCTCCGCGAGATAATAATACGTATGTTGGCAAATTATTATATGACTTTATATTTGTTGGATAAAAATAATACGCGAATCAGACGGGGAAAGAAAGCGAGGAATTTAAAGGGAAGATTACCGTGGAGCATGAGACACGAAATGTTGGGCGAAGTCGAGCGTGTAGCATTGGCAGCGAACAAGTGCAGAACTACCGAGCCCTGTTTGTTGTTCTTGTATTTCGGTATTTCTTTGCGCTCGCCATGCGTCATCGTCATTGCAGATCCAATTTACAATGAATGGAGCAAAATAAATGGAAATATGAATTTATTTGAGGATACTTTTTAATGAGATAATTTTACGTCCATAGTTTGCGCAGAGTCGAAACAAGAGTGTGCTCCAGAGTTCGTGTATGCAATTAGGAACGAATAGTCTCTCGAGATTTCCCAGTTTTTGCTCCATTTAACCTCCTCTATGTGAGCTCGTCTTTACCCCGCAGACTTTGTCAGTCGCAAGGTATTTTTAACGAGTAACGAGTCGGAGTGCCTGCGTAGGTAATTTTATGACAGAATTAGAAGATTTGTCACTGCATCTGCAAAGGAGCTAAATATAGTCCTACAGTGGAGCCTAATCCGTGGTTTCGCAGAATGATTGTAAAGATAGGCGACAGAGACACCAACCGCAGAGACGAGCAAAAATAAAATAATTTGTACTTGGCTATTAATAAATCATGGTGTCAAATATTGCTTCTTGAGCGCAGATTTGGTTTATATTTAAACTTAGGTCAGGTATTATTCATTCGGGTTATAAATATCCGCATCAACAAAAACAAATGAATAAGCCAAGCGGCATGGCAGATGTTCAGAGATTTAGCAGTATCAGATATGCTTATTAAAAGTGGCACCGCCGCCATATCGAGATCACGAAAGAGGCACAACAGCCGCGTCCCGCTTTCCACGTGGCCCTGCCTCTGGGCTTGCGAAAGCAAGTCGGCACGCAATCTCCCGACTAAAAATACATTCCGAAATAGATTTACTACCGGAACGGAAAATGTACTCGAACGTAATGATTTAGAGGCCGAATTATTTGAAATTGCACTTAAGTGGTCGTGAAATCGGAGAGGCGTGAAGAAGGGGTCGGGCGGAATTAGATTCGAGTTTATTTTAAATTAAAGTGATGGAACAGATTATTCCAGCGCACAACGCTTCGGACAACGGCCAGTAGACAAGTATGCGCTTTCGCTAGATTGGTCATCCGATACGAGCGGCACGAGGCAGTATGGATGAGGTGAAACAAAGGATGGGAATCAGAGTTTACTCGCGTACTCGTGAATCCAATTAGTAAACAAATGTAATACGAGCAAAGCACACGCCGTACACATGCACATCAAAGTCTTCTTATTAGTGAACTTTTAGATTTTCTGGGAGGCAGGATTGCACGCCACGATCGTCCTGGTCCTCCATCGAAGCATGGCTGACAGCAGCGCTCGAGGAGCAGGACAGTCTGAGCTCGAGATGTGAGATGGGAAGCAACTATTACGATAGTTGTAGTAATAATATCATCAAACTAAAGTTTCTGTGTCATTGCTGCCACTCCTATTGCTTCTTTTTGTACTTCATTACCCGACTAGTTTGCTCCAGATCGATTCTGTGAAATGTCCGGAAAAGTTTCATGTCAGAGGCAAACATGCACGATAAAATGATCCGATTCTTCCTACCGAACCGAAACTGATGAAAGTATAAAAATAGTCCAAATAGGCTGTGCTCCATGAAGGAGCAGAGATGGAGGCAGATAGTCGCTATCGATAACCGGTCGTCTATGCACTGTTGACTCGTGTCATTATGATCCTAAATCCACAAACGGCTGTGCTCACTCCTTCCGCCTGCGGGCTCTCGGTCGTTCGTTCTTGATCCGAAGCTATTAGCAAAATAGCATTTTATTCTATGCGTAATGTGCCCTGCGCCTCTTTTCGCGGTCGGCCCATGTCAGGTGTTGCCGAATCAATTTAAAACTATATCAAAACGATAATGTTTTTATTTTGCTCCGCTTCTCGCCTCGTCTAACCTGCGTCTTGACATCATTCTTATAAATACAAGCGTACAATGTTGCGCCGAGCAATACACACACCCGACTCGGTATAATGAGAAAGGGTTATATTTAGAACCCAAATGAAGGATCTGGTGCTTCTGCTGTCGTAATTCCGAGATGGAAGTGAGCAGTGAGCTAGCTGCTCTTCTTCCCGCTGCACATCAGCCTTTCTTCTTTCGTGGAAGCTGGAAGCGTGGAATAGACATTAGCACAAGCGCCAGGCACACAGTCTAAGACACAAGCAGAGGGTATTAGCATTAGCGTCAGAACGTGCAGTGAAGCCAAAGAGAAAGAGCGAAATATCAGAAATGAAATGTTTTGTGTGTCGTTTAGAATTTTAAGAATAATAATAATTCCTCGTGTTTACAACAGCCTCCGTCTCTGTATACATATAAACCTGCTAATAAGTTTATGATGAGACCAGATGCGAGCGTCGTGAGCCAGCTAGACTTATTAGTTGGCTAATAATATTGTATTATTGTAATATTATATTGTAGAATGCATGCGCTGACGCTGACGCTAATACTCACACAGAAAAACATGGTCACAAAATGTGAAACATCTTGTGTTTATTATATCCAATATGCAAATATATGCAGTATTGGACCGACTCCGTAATTCGGTGATCACTCGTGGTTTTGTAATTTCTTTTTTTTTGTTTCTTTCTCTCTTCACAATGATAATATGTTCTTACGTAGCATTAAACAGACACCACCACAAACTATTCGACCATAATAACTTCTATTATCATCATTTGGGCGCAAGCATCTTGCGCGTTAAGGTTTCGTAGTCGTGGCCAAGTGGCTGCAAGTCAGTGGCGAGTGTCGTTGTCGAGCACTCCACGTTAACGCGGTGCAGTGTATTGTCGGCCTCATGGCTGATCTGAGTGACAACCTCGACGACGAGGAGGACGAAGAGGACGAAGGAGACTGTGAAGTGGGTGAAAGCCCAGAGAGAGACGAAGACTACGAACCAGCTGAGGACGAGGACGAAGGTGTGACGGCGATGCGCGTCTCCTCGGCTTCGTCCTTCCCCGCCTTTTCATTTCGCCACACAGGAATTTATCTGTTATCACTTTCATCAGCCAAGTTTCGAGTTTTATGGCTCGTGTCCTGTTACGCCTGCTGATTCTGTTTGCCGAAAACCAGAAAGCCGTTAAGAATTAGGAGCGCGCATTTAAGCATTTGAACACATTTATTAGGAAATAAAAAGAGTCGTAAAATCATACTTCAAGCGAACCACGTGTTTCCGCAGTGCAAAAGTTCTGGCTAGTGTCTAATACTTGATGTTTGTTTGATTTGCAGTGAGAGAATGGCTGGAGAAAGCGAAAGAGGAGTTTGAGGAGAAATGGAGAAACCCTCAAGGAGTGAGTTCATTACTGTCGTTATTACGACCATTGCAAACAGAATAACGACCGTCAGAAATGGAATTTAATGAAATGGCCTTCATGTTTTGTTGTGCAGACTGATTAGTTTTTACTTCCTGTGTTTTCAGAGCGGTGCGACACTTGACGACTTTGATCGTCTCAAGACCTTGGGAACGGGTTCCTTCGGTCGGGTGATGCTGGTTCAACACAAAGCTACCAAAGAATTCTATGCCATGAAAATTCTGGACAAGCAGAAAGTAGTCAAGTTGAAACAAGTCGAGCACACGCTAAATGAGAAGAAAATTCTTCACGCCATCAACTTTCCTTTTCTAGTAACTCTAAAGTATCACTATAAGGTTAGTCCACGTGCACTCGCACGCACCTTATCAACAGCAACCGTACAACCGTAGCCGTCCAGGTTCCACAGTGAAAATGAGTGAAGACGACTTTATGAAGCGAATGACATCAAGACTATGATGACGCGAAAATCATGCTAAATCAGGAATCCGAAGTTCGGAGGCTGTGTGACCAGCTGTGACGACGTGCAGGATTTCATAACGTCAGTGCAAACAACGTGCGCTTTCGAATAATACCTTGCTTCGTATTTACTCTCGAATTTTATTCTGCTTCAGAAGCCATAAAACTAAAACAGATGGAAAAAGTGAAAGCAACGAGAAACAGAACTTTGTGTCTGCAGAAAAAGCAAATGTCACACGTACTCGCCTCGCTTAAGCGAACGACTCAATTTTCCCATTCACTTTGAGACTGACGTATTTACAAAATTCTCATTCAATCCCTCACACGATGACAAAACTAGGTTCGATGTGCACGAGTTCGCTCAGCGTAAAGGCAGAGTACACGACTTTCGGCAAAAGTAATAAAATCCAGGATTAATATTCGCGAACTGAGGCACATTGAAACAGTGACGGTGTCACATTACGAAAAATGAGATTCTAATCTTGATTTGAAACGAAAAATTCAAGCTCTCCTGTGGCCGACAACATAAAAGTGAGGTCTGACAACTCACTCTTTCTCTACGCGTGTTTCGCTCCTTGTTTGAATGACACAGAGTTGCACAACGCTGTTCAATTATTCAGCCAGTCAGACGTTGACACTGCTGACGCCATTAATATCCGCTTTTATCTCTCGCATAATCTCGAAAGAGGAGTACGGCTTGGCGAACTCGTGCCGTTTCCTGTGACCTGCCTGCGACCACCGCCTTGTCCGACTGAAATGCGCACTCTTGCTCTGTTTCCTGCCGCATTTATTACAAGTGACTTAATTGTAGGATTCCACGAATTTGTACATGGTGATGGATTACGTGAATGGAGGTGAAATGTTCCTTCATCTGCGGAAACTTGGACGCTTTAGGTAGGCACTCCGGACTTGAACTCATTGTAATTGAAATTATTTTATGTCTGCAGGACAATTCCAATCTTTACATGGTACTAGAATATATCCCGGGAGGGGAAATGTTTTCTCATTTACGAAAAACAGGTCGTTTTAGGTAAGCGAAAGTGTTTTCGCTTTGTGACATAACGCAGCATGCAAAAGAGCAAAGATTCACACTCACATTCAATGCAAAAGGAGCCTCTGATTCGTTGCTTCGTAGGCAGTTGCCAGTTGCCTTTTCTAACATCTCTCAGCCGTCAAGTAGATAACGCTCTAACAGCATTTCTTTGCTTTGTAAATACCGTAGTTTATTGTGTGGGTTGGTTTACATTTGCGGACGGTCACGACTGTCTTCACAATTTCGCTTTGATTGACATTCAGTGAATTAACGCGTGCAGACGTCCACATTCTTTCTCGGACTGTCAGCCTGGAATGAAAGCAGCTTCGCTTAGATACTAGAAGGTCTAATGCTAGAAGGTTCAGCGATTAGCGTGGAATTTATTTCATGATTGTTTAGTTTCTTCCTTCAGTTGTGTGCATGCTCAATTTGTATTTTCACAGCATTAACATTGGTGGTAATGATTTTTGATTAGCAAACTTCGGGTCCATTACAACTAATACTCTGCATGTCCCGGTTGCAGCTGCGGATTGATTTGGGCTGCGCTAAGCACCGACTTTTACTCGCTGTAAACTGCTGGCCGCTCGTAGAGGTTTTAGTGCACTTTTGATCTGGAATTGGTCCTGTATTTTAGTTCTACTTACTTTTCTTTATCGTGCCTGTACTAACCTTTCTCTAATCTTCTCAACGTCACTTTCTATAGCGTCATTGTGGGAGACTCATTTCCGAACTTGTTCTTTCTGCTATCTCTAGTGAACCTCACTCCCGTTTTTATGCTGCCCAAATAGTCCTGGTCTTTGAATACCTTCATTATCTCGACTTGATCTACCGGGATCTCAAGCCTGAAAACTTACTGATCGATAGCCAAGGCTACCTAAAAGTAAGTGACACCGAATTGGCACATTTTCAATTTCTGAAGGAAGATGCACATTTTAACTCCATGATTTGTTCTCACAGGTTACAGATTTTGGGTTTGCTAAACGGGTGAAAGGTCGGACGTGGACTCTATGCGGCACACCAGAATATTTGGCACCAGGTTCGTCATTTTTCCCATCAGACAATGTAATTATGTGAGAACTTTATGAAAACGAATGCATTTTTTTTCTTCGCAGAAATCATCCTCTCGAAAGGATACAATAAAGCAGTAGATTGGTGGGCGTTAGGCGTATTATCGCTGAGTGAAAAATATACTTATAGATAAACAAATGAGCGCACATTTTGATTGCTTACGACACGTACATCTCCTTACTTTGATTCAAGATTCGAAAAGCTCGATTTAAGCAACATAAAAGCAAACAAAATGTCACGCTGTTGTAAAATTTAACTAGAATTCGTCAATTAATTAATTAAATATTCTTATAGGTTCGAGATGGCCGCCGGGTATCCGCCCTTCTTCGCTGACCAACCCATCCAGATCTATGAAAAAATCGTTTCTGGAAAAGTTCGATTTCCATCCCATTTCTCAAACGATCTAAAAGACCTTCTTAGAAATTTACTTCAAGTAAGTTGTCCACATCGCTAGTAAATAATAGACTTTGCTTAAGTTAATTAACAATGGGTTAACTATTGTGCAGGTGGATTTAACGAAACGATTCGGTAACTTGAAGAACGGCGTGAACGATATTAAGAGTCATAAATGGTTTGCGACAACGGATTGGATTGCCATTTTTCAAAAGAAGGTATGCGAACGATTCAGAATCCATCAGAATGTTATCGTTGAGAAATTTAGGAGTTTCGATTTTAGTGTCACGTTCTGCACATTCATGTTGCACTGAGCGTGTCAAGAACGTCTGTCAAAGTGACGCTCCTTCTTCGGAGTTCAGATAGCGATTTGCAACTTACTTATTAACAAAACTCTTCCTTCTTATTGTAATAGTAATATTTAAATTAAGAATTTATTTGAATGTAATAATGATTAGGAGCAACCTCTGTTGAAACCAAAAGTGACGCATGCCGGAGATTCTCGATACTTCGAAGCTGTACCTGACGATCATGTGAATTTCGAGATATTACCTGAAGATCATTTAGCAGACTACTTTATCGATTTTTGACAAGCATGTACAAATCTCAATTTCTACTTCGGTTCTCCTCTTGTGCTTGGGAAACGATCTCGGTGTTTCATTATTCTCGTGTAAAATTTCGTATTGGGCAAATATATAGTTTGAGTTCGTCAAAGGTCAACGTTGAGGAGGGTACTTTACGTAGTTATGAATATGAATTTCAGCCAATTTGCACGGCAAAGTTGGGTTGTCTGTCGTACACTTTTGACTTTCTTGCGAGAAGCCTTGTGCTAATGTCAAATCCCTCCGTCCAACAAATATTTCGTACTTCGTATTCCATAAACACTGATGTTGAATGTTTGTTATCTAATGAGTCTCCGTTAAACTGTTGTGATTGTCGAGACATGCGGTCTTGTATTTGCACATGTTCTGGGGGTATTTCGCTTCTTCTTTTCGCTAATTCTTTTGTTTGTGTTTGTGCAGGTGGAAGCGCCCTTCATGCCGAAGTGTAAAGGATCTGGTGATACGTCTAATTTCGACGATTATGAAGAGGAAGTTTTACGTATATCATCTACTGAGCGTTGTGCAAAAGAGTTTGCCGAGTTTTAGAGTCTGGTTTTTTTATTATTGACAAAGTGTTTATTTGTAGAGTCTAAATAGTGTCAATTTAATGTTCAAGTCGCATTCACGCCTGTTTCAAGTACTACTCAATCAAATCAGAAAGTGGAAATAATTCTTAGAGCTGCCATTTGTTAGGCTCAACATTGCTGCTGCGTTGTAATAATCATCAACAGCAAAATGACTAACGGGATTAGTTCAGAGCTGCGCTTTCATCAGCAGACTTTTTACTTTCACGACACTTTGTGGTAGGGTTGACGAACAAGCAATAGCTATTGTTACTGTTGACATAAGAAATTAGGCTCGTAGGGGTTGCCCGTCTCCCGGTGTTTGCAAGTGAAAGATAAGATTCTAATTTAATTTCCAATTGGAGCCTTTGCTTGACCCAAGTTCCTCTCAACTTTCAACATGCAGTCTCTGACTTCAGAATAGCAAATACCCTGCAAAATGTCGTCACTGGCATGCTTTGCCTGTCTCTGCTTTTGCCTTTGAGAACTGGAGCCAAGTCAGCCACCACCAAGAAGCACCATCCTCTGGCAATATATTTGTGAAGCGCTTCGTGTGAAAATCTCACTCCGATGAATCAGTCAATCAGTCCTGCGTAAAAGACAATCAGAAGCTGCATGCTTACTAGCTTTAATTTAATGTAGCGACAAAGTGGAGGGTTATTTCCTGGTCAGTGTTTTGTTAGCATTTCTTTGAGTTCACGTGGGAGCTGTTTATTTCCTGTAGTTTAGGCCAAATATGTAGCAACGTTAGTACAATGTGAAATTTTAAAGTTTGTGCTTATTTTTATGTACATAATGTTTAGTGTAATTGTGAAGCCAATAAAACTAGAGCTAGAGCTAGGATTGTTGAAACTGAAACATGTTAAGTAATTGTACCCAGTCATGTCAAAAACGTTTACGACGGCAGTGGTGGGGCAGAACTCGTCCACGGAGAGTGACGGGCAATTCGGGTAACATTTCCATTTTGCAAGCCATGCCTCAAACAAATTAGCGTAGTGCTTGTCGTCAGTCGTGTAGTCGTTGATTGACTCAAAATGCAATTTCGTCGCCTGCTTTCGGTTGAGAAATTGACTGTACGGAACCATGAATATCTCCTTGAGAACGTTGCTCTGTCCTCGGATCACGATGTGCAAGAAGTACTGTTTTTAAGACTTAAACACCTATACCGTGTAGAATTGTGCCGTGTAGGTCTTCCAGTTTTAATAGAAACGTAGTCGATACTTTGTAATAGCAAAATTTTGAGTTAAGCACAGCGTTGCTTTTCTAACGTAATTGATGCATATTAATACTGCATAATTCGTTCTAATTTTGCATAGTGAGTATTTCCTTTTATAGCTTTTCTATACTATAACTACGACGATAGACAAGATGACAAAGTTCAGCAAATTAATAATGAGTACGTGCGTGTAGAGCGGGTTCATGTTGTGTCGAGCCCACGAACCCGAATCCCGTCGCAATTCTCCTCAGTCAGTACTTACCTCTTGCTACGAACCCAAGAAATATTCATGTTCCAGTGTTTGGCAAACAAATTATTATGATAGTTAAGATTTTTAAGATGTTATCTCGAGAGCTGGTTTTGCCCAATCATATGCGCTACATGTATTACATAAGTAATAACTAAGAATAATAACTACGTAAGGAAACCCGAAAAGTGTCTGCTACTTGTTGATTTGATATTCCCTTTTAGAGCTTGATATAATACAGGATGACTGTGTTTGTGATAGAGTATATTGACTTAGGTGTGATAGACTATTAACACTACGTATTTATTATTATTCATACTCACAGTGGAATTAAGTTCAAAATGACCTCTGATGAATTCTGTCTCCATTCGTATCAGTCTCGGGAGAATTGACGCCGGAATTTAGTTTTATTCAGGCAATTGCCACAATCACGCTGTTCAAGTTCATCGCTACACAAGAATCATTCAGTCAAAGCATGGTCTCTCCTTTCCCGGTGCGTCATTTCCTACTGAGTAGCAATTCAGGTAGAAAAGTTGCAACTGCGGTAGTTTAGACGCACAGATGCTGTACCTCTAACCATACTGATGAAAGAGGTTATCATGGCGTTATCATTGGTTAACACGTACCATAACCCACGACCTGATGAAATACGTATATTCTGACAAATGTGTATTTTGTTGTCGGTACCTTCGTGCTACAGATACAGAATAAGCATGATTTAAATCTAAATGTAATCCCACTACAATGCCAGACCACGGCGTGCTAATGAGAATCATATTTATAGCTTGAAACCGTGTCTGTCGAAAATGTTAACTATTTGAACACTCCGAGGCCATAAGTTTATTCACATGTTCAAGATGAATTCACCAGTCATGTTATGTATTACGATGAATTATTATTGCGACACGGCACGATTAAGATTTTATTCTTCACTGTTAATTTTATCCTAGCTAAGAACAACATGTGAACATTCATTTTCCTATCCCATCACTTTACTTCTAAATATGCATAATGTATGAATAACGCTAAACTCCATCAAACGTAGTGTTAAGGACGTCATTTTTAGAGTACCATGTTGTTAGCTATGAAGAGAATTCAAATAATGAATGGGAAGCAAAGAAATTAGTCATTTAAAAGAAGCTAATAAATACGATGAAAAGGGACATCAAGCTCAGCCTCGACTTCCTTCACACTTTTTTTCAGTTCATGCCCAAAAGAAGCCGACCGTGTGACCTCCATTCACCAATGTGAACGATTCGTAAAAACGAAAACTTCATTCGATAAATCACGGCTCAGAAATAACACATTTTATTGCATTCTAGATTAAAATTACTTGACACAAGTTTGAATTCAGGGATGGGAGCTTGAAATTAAAGCAATTTTGTACCATCATCGAACATTTCTTATAGTCCGAGTTTATAATCGATAAGCTTAACATGCATATTTACCAAGCTCTTAAAAACATAAAACTGTGCTCACCTAAAATGGAAGTTCGCTTGCTTGATTGAGAAATATGTACAAAGCAAAAAACATGAGTTGAGGCCCATGAGGCCGTGGAATTACAACATGGTTTTGCATCCACTCGGAACTAAACAGACATCGGTTTCGTATTTGGCTTACTGGAATGATTTGTTACAAGTTGCCATTAGTTTTGAAATGTTAAAGTACTATTCTTTTAAACTCTATACAATTAGCAGGAACATTATGGAAGGAGGAGATTACTTAATCTCATTAGGGCTTAGTCAGTTCCATTTCGGCATTGCTGAACAATCGTGTCCCAATTGTTGGCAAATGCATCAAAGGAGAATTGATTCGTGAAGTGCTTCTTCCCTGCCTGGCCCAACCGCTTTCCTAAACCAGGTTCCAGGATCAATCGGGCCATCGCTACAGCAAAATGAGTTTCGTTAGAAGGGCAAAGAAAGCCAGTTGAACCGTCGATGACTGTTTCACGTGGTCCACCAGAGTCCACAGCAATGACTGGCTTTGACACGTACATGGCCTACAAAATACAAAACATTTTTAACTTTACGCAAATTTCATAAAGATAGACTAGAAGCCTTACCTCCAAAGGAACAATTCCGAAATGCTCTTCAGAAGGAGTGTACAAGAGAGCACAACAGCGATGTAGCAGGCGCACCTTAATATGATCTTTTGGACTAAGAATAAAGGTGACTTTTGCCTCAACATCTTCCTCTTTCGCGATTTCCTTCAACTTGGCCAAATATGTAACACTGGACTCAATTCTTGGATCGTAACCACCAGCAAGCACAAAGTGTACATTCTTCCAAGCTTCCTCGTCGATGCACGTCTTTAACTTACCTATTATAATAATATACAATTCAATATGGATGAGTTCCGGAATCCATAATTATCATTCACATGAATTTACGATTTATGATTAACTTACGGAGACTTCGAATAGCCAGTGCGATATTTTTTTTAGGTTCGAATCGATTGATGGAAAGAAAAGTGTACTTGCAGTTGTTGCTCAGTATGGAAGACAGTTCTTGATCATGCTGTTCACAAGTCTCATCAAATGCACGAGAATTAATTGACGGGTACAAAATTCCTGGCATTTTCCTTATCGACGTGAATGTTCTCTCAAACACTCCGCCTGAAAAATAATTTCACATACACAACCTGAAATACTAAATGCAGAGTCGTTGTGCTGAAGCAGTCATCGCTTACGAGTAAAGCTGCTATTGACCAGAATTTTGTCGGCCTGCCTTGTCGTGTACTCCTCGAACCAGTCAATGGGTTTTCGATACAAAGCTTTTAGGAATGAGTTCCGTTGAGTCAGAAGTTGATCCGGGAAATGACAGTAAAATATTATTCTTGGCTCGGTACTAAAAAGGTTCCATCTGATCATCGGAATGCAAGCTGACACCTAATAAATCATCGCTAAATTAATTACTCAAAATTGTAAAAGGGTGTATGACTAATTGACTCACGAGATCACAGACAACAACATTCGGCTTCAGACCTGAAAAGTTCAAGTAAAATGCGGCATAGATCATCCTGATATATGCGCAGAATGCAAAGAACATGCCAAAAATGCTTCGAGGTATCCAGGATCCGACAGTGACAACCTACGAATACGAAATGCTATTACGCAAAGTACTGCTGTTCAATCAGGCAGTTAGGAACGGTTGTAATATTACCTTGATAGTTCCATCGGTTGTTTCAGGGAAAGCATGATTTGGATCATGGTATCCAGTGACAATAGTAACCTCGTAGCCTCGTTTCTTGAGACCATAAGCTGCGTCTACTACCAGTCGTTCAGCACCTCCAATCCCCAGATCCGGGTGAAGGAAAACGACTTTTCCCTGCAGAATTGAGATCATTTTAGTTAGTCAAAATGTATAAACAGCTATTCGTTCTATGAGTTGGATTGGAATTACCTTTTCCTTTTCTTTGGCCTCCTTCCTGGCCATCACGATCTACAGTATTGGTAGCTTGGATCTTCTTCTTTGAGGTGTCAGCCCGGAAAGCACGCACCGCACACTAGTTGAGATTGCGAAACAGTTGAGAGAAGTGGGTATAGAATGATGAATGAATGGCACAATGAACTATGTGACCGTGACGTCCGCCCGGGCTTGACGTGAACTCTATTTCAAATTGACCTTATCTAGCGATAGACACTCAGGAAATAGTTGCAGTTGATATGCACGTAATTGAGTCCGTGAACTGTGAACGACTAATCTTCTTCAGTTACATCGAGGCACGTACACGTATGTTAAATCAAATTCAGTGATTTAGCTCATTACTCGGCTGATGCAAAAGCCGATGTTTGAATATTCGCAAAAACTTTCGGTTTCAAGAACATATGTGTTCCTTCCAACGCACAAAACGCACACATGAATATACAATACGTGTAGTATTATTTACAGCAAACTGGAAATGATTGCAACATTCTGGCTTCAGATATCTCCACAGATTTTGAGCAAAGCCACATTAATTTTGCATCATCTGTCCCCATTTTTAGTTAAATGTGCCTATTGAGTACACATGAATCATTATGGATGCTACAACTTATTACATAGGCTCAATTTATCGCTCATTTACCTTGACAGTCAACTACTTGTCTCATTTCTTAAGTCACACAACAAACCTCAACAGCATGAATGGATGCGAGCAATACTCAATTTAACTCTGCACTAGTTATGTCGTTTTCGTTTACCCATTTTAATAACATTTCAAAGTCAATTTTTGTACGACACAAGGAATTCGTGAATGATACGACGGCTTTTTTTCAAGTTTCCTTTCACGAAATGTGAGTGATGTTATGATTAAAACAACCAGCCAGCAGTAGAGAGATGAGCGTACAGATTGCATGGCGTTGAGCATTCTTAATTCATTATTGCAAAAAAGAACCATGAGCTGTCAAACTGCACGTGAATTGCGAATTGTTTATGAAAATTCAGTTCTGATGCAAGAAGAGAGAACGATGCGATGAGAAAAAATTGAGCAAGGCATGACGGAAAGGGTGGTTATTTTGTCTTTGGACTGCTGGCAAGTTATTGGTGCATAGAAGGGGTATGGCAAAAACCAGCAAGTGGACTGCCTTGAACACTTGAACCTGCACTCGGCTACGTTACGGCTCTTTCGCACTGGCTTGTGTTGCGAGTGTTGCACATTTCTCTGAAATTCACTCTTAACTTTGGTTGGTGATGAAACCAGGTGGTGGTATCAATATTCTGAGATCAATTCAGTCTGTCATTATTAAGAAAACGTTGTCTCCATATTCTGCGTGTGCTTGCAGCCATCGAGCCAATAATTTTATACAAGTGACACGCACACAAGGAAGCGGAAGATTAGCACGTGGACTTACAACTATGGCATCCACAACAGCTGATGAAAAACTGATCGGAGATAAACTCCAGAACACCGCAGTTTCGAATTCTGATGATTCGGCGAAAGACGATAGTAAAAATGGGGAAAGCAAGAAGAAATGTGGTGTTGTGCTGAAAGTTCCGAAGGTAACAACGAATTTACTTCATTCAGATCAAGCGGTCGGTTCTTTATCGTAATGGCTGCCTACTTGCTACTTCATGCTTTAGGGAACTAGAGATTACGGTCCGGAGCAAATGGCAGTACGTGAATATGTGCTGTCAACGGTTATTCAGTGCTTTAAAGTCCATGGAGCTCAAGCAGTCGACACTCCAGTATTCGAACTCAAAGAAGTCCTCACGGGAAAGTACGGTGAAGATTCCAAACTAATCTACGACTTGAAGGATCAAGGAGGAGAACTATTGAGCCTGAGATACGATCTAACCGTACCATTTGCAAGATACTTAGCCATGAATAAGATTACCTCCATCAAAAGATATCACATTGCTAAAGTCTATCGACGCGATAACCCTGCGATGACACGAGGACGATACCGAGAATTTTACCAATGCGTAAGTCTCATTCTCAAAATGTCATGTTCGTTACTTCATTGTTATCACGAGGAAAGTAGTAAATGTTTTGTTCTATGACTCCAGGATTTTGACATTGCGGGAGTCGCAGATCCAATGCTCCCAGATGCTGAATGCATTAAGGTCATGACAGAAATCCTAAGTGCTCTGAACCTCGGAGAGTACTCTATTAAAATTAACCACCGTAAACTCCTCGATGGAATCTTCGAAATTTGCGGCGTCCCTGAAGAAAAATTCCGCACAATTTGCTCATCTGTCGATAAACTCGACAAAACATTTTGGGAAGATGTCAAGGCTGAAATGGTGGACGAAAAAGGATTGGAGGAGTCCGTTGCCGATAAAATTGGGATGTATGTGGCAATTCATGGAACTCCAACATCTGTGATTGAGCAACTTACGTCAAATTCGACCTTCATGAGCAATGAAAACGCTAAGGAGGGGTTGAAGAGCATGGAACTCCTGGTTAAATACTGCAGTCTATTCAACATCGACGAGAAAGTTTTAGATTTCAACTTAAGCCTGGCACGTGGTCTGGACTATTACACCGGTTTAATTTATGAAGCTGTTTTAATAAGTAAGTTTCTTCATACCATTCAACCCTACACCAATTATGTAATCACGATTTTACACTTATTGAATTTTCTGTATTCACCAGGTCGTGTGAAGGACGAAATTGTTGGCGTTGGCAGCATTGCCGGTGGTGGGCGCTATGACACCCTGGTTGGCATGTTTGATCCGAAAGGCCGTCACGTTCCATGCGTCGGATTGTCAATCGGTGTAGAACGAATCTTCAGCATCCTGGAGCAAAAGAAGAATGAGATGAAGCTTCGAACAAGCGAAACACAAGTCTTCGTTGCATCTGCACAAAAGGGATTGCTCCAAGAACGCATCAAGTTATTGGCCAAGCTGTGGGGAAGTGGCATCAAGGCTGAACATTCTTACAAAGCAAATCCGAAATTGTTGGAGCAGCTTCAGTATTGCGAGAAAATGGGCATTCCAATCGTCGCAATTATTGGCGAGAGCGAAATTAAGGAAGGAATTGTAAAGCTAAGAAATGTTGACAGCAGAGAAGAGCGTTCCGTGTCTCGAGAAGCGCTTGTGCAAGAAATTGCGAGAGACCCCACGACCATCTCAATAAATCGCACTCCCTTGTCCCCCGGAGAGGTAAGAGATTAATGCAAGTTCAACCGGACAATTCAGTCGTACCACTCTCCTGGATGTTATGATTGTTTGTTACGCTAGACAGCTTTCGTCTATAATTTTAAATCTTCCAAATACTTTTGTAATGAGCAGGCATACTAAACTTAGTTAGCTGTGAGAGTGTTTGTCCTATTTGCGTTGCAAGCAAGCGTCTGAAAGTTACCTTAAACTCCTCGAGAAAATTTGTACTCTAAAAACCAAGTTCAACGATGAATAAAATTGAACTACTTATTAAATTCGAATTCTGCAACTGCAATACCGGCTTGACGAAAAGTCATGAAAAAGTATCAAAGTCAGAGTTTGGATTCCATGCTGCCGGACCCGGAGTCATATTACTAAACTTTATAACCGCGGTATATCCATTCGTCACGAGCCTCTCCTATCTCGTTCCTCAAATGGACGATTTACGACTTGCTAGCTTGCTACACATCAAAGGTGCACTTGCACAAGTCACGATACGATCCATCCATACGATATAATTGTAAGCATGCGGCTTGTCGACAAAAATGAAAGAAAATTTGCGGATTACTTTGCTGCATTTTCTCATTAGAGAGCTTTTTAGAAACTGCATTAAACTTTTATAGCGTAAGCAGCATGGCGAGTTGGCGAGGGATTGTTGCAGAAAATGAATCATGCCATTGTGGGTTATTGTATCAAAATATTAGTATAAAGTACAAAGCTTCCCATGGTCGGTAGACTCCGTTCTGCTGCCGCAGCCACTGCCAACGCCAACATTATGGTGCAGGATTGGAGTTATAAGCCACGAGATAAGCAATTATTTGTACGTATATTTCGTGTCCTCGCACTAGTACACATCGCGTCATGTAACAATAATCTCACAACTTATGAGTGTAACAGAATTTCCGGCTTCTGAGACTCGAAAAACAACGGATTCTGTTTACGTTGCGTGATTTGCGCGAACAAATAATAAGCCCAAAATCAAAGCTAGAGTTGATGCTAAATCTGTTCTTTTGGTACTACAGTGCATGAGTATTAAAGTTATGAATCGAGAGATATTACACTCAAGAAACATCTTACAGGTTCCGCAAAGAAGAGTCTTGAATATCACAATAGCCGGAGAGAAACAAGCAGACGTCGACCCGTGCAGGAAGTTATTTAATTTGAATTAAGACGAGGTCCGGCAACCCACGAACACCGGAGACAAAATATCCGCACCCATAAACACAAATATAAAAATGAACCCGTCTTAACGATGATTAATGTGAGACCTTGGGCTGCTGAGCGCCTGCCTTGCGCCATAAGGTAAGTTGGGTAGACGAGGAGACGCCTGTTTGGTAAATTGACGGCAACTTTTGAGCACGAGCAGCGAATAAAGTGGTCTTTTACGAGCGCAATTAGTGCGTATTAGTGCAAGCGTAATTATGATTGAATGCCATTTTTGCATACCGATTGTGTGCAAATTATTCCTAATATACCTACTCCCCTTACGGTCTCTTTTTATATGTGCTAATAACATCCAAATCTGCATGCGAGAGTTTGAGAGAAATTCCCTTCTTGAAGCACATTACATTTGAGCCGAGTCGAGGAGCAGTCAGTGGGATCTCAGCGAGTGGTACTGCACTTGCTGCGGCCTGTAGAAAGTCTTTATAGTGGTCTAATTTAGAATTTCAAATTAGGACTGCTCCCTGTTTCTGGTCATCGTCACCCGTCTACAGGTTTGGCTTGACCATGTGAAATTGGACTTAAACGTCACAATTGAACACAACTTTCCGCAGAATTGCGCTCGCAATTTGGTTTGACGTTGACAGTAAAAACCAAACAGAAAACCACAATCATTTGATAAAACATTAAAGCTTTCCTTTCGCCGTAAATGTAATAGCCCACTTTAACCAACTTCTTTTGCTGATAAGGCTTTAAAACAAGACCGCTGACTGAGCGTATTGCTACATCGCACATTGAGATATGAAAGGGTTTGTCCATTTCTCATTCATTTGTGAACTTTAAACCGAAAGCAAGTCCTGTAGTTTCTATCTCTGTGCTGTTAGAATAGAGTAGCGGAACAGTTGATTTTCTTTACACGACTGAGGACTGATTCGAACATGAGTCAATCACTCCATTCCAGCAAAATATGAGTCAGAAGCCAGACTAAAACACCATAACAATAACGATGGCAGTTTTGAATTTGAATTTATAAACAGTCGGGTACTGGCAACGTCAATTCAAGTTGACAATCTTTTCGTGTCGACGTGTTGGTTGAATTGATAAGGAAGAACATTGACACTTCTGTCTTCTGTGACATCTTGAAGATCACTTAAGTTATTCCATTGAAAGATTTCACGACTGCAACATCATCACATTGCAAATTCTCAAGAATGACTGAAATTTAACATTAACTTACAAGGAGAACATTGAAAGGTTAGTAGTTACTAGCGACATTATTTTGATTGGTAAGCTGTTCAGAAGGATTCTAGCTATCAATTCACCATTATACTACTCGGAACTTATAAGAGTTGGTTCTTATTTTGCTGAAGGAAGGAGTCGAAGTGAGCAGATCCTTTGTTGGTATCAACTGTCAACGAATCTCGTTTTGTGCGATCGAAACTTACGATCGGTGAAAATGAAAATGACCCAGTTCGAGAATTTGAGTAGTATTGAGGATTCCTCCACAAGTGGAAGCAGTAGCAGCAACACAACTAAAACAGTGTACACTTCTTCGTCGAGACCGAACTCAACTGAGCAACGCAACAGCAAAATTCCGTCGCCAAAGGCGGTGGACCTTCGTCAGTCAAATTACAGACTTAACAAGGAAATCAACAATCGCAGAGTTAAAACCGCAGTTCCTCCAAACGTGAAAGAAATTCGCTTTTATCGTAATGGTGATATTCACCAAGAGGAGCAACTGGTTTCCTTGGACTTTGCAAGCACCCATGACTGGAATGACTGCCTCGAACTGATTAACCGGAAAGTCATCTATCCCGGAACAATTCAGGCTCTTTTTACCCTCAGAGGCAAAAAGTTGTCCTGCATTGCTGAATTGGAGAAGGAGACTGATGTGGTCGTGAGCGGTAAAAGCCCGTTTAGATTGTTAGCATATGGACCGTCGAAGACATCCCCGAATACCAGTCGAACACCCGTCTGCCGTCCAAACAGTGGCCGCCGCACCGCTCGTGCCGGGTTTACAAAGTCTGTGATTCTTGAACCAGCTTCTGTTGTCGGCGGAGGAGATGGTAATTGCAGTTTTCTGTCGAAAACTGTGTCTGAACTCAACGTTTCTGGAAGAAGTGGATTCACGCCTAGTCCATTCATGAGAGGAGAATACAGAAACTCCGTAAGTCGATCAGACTTTTTTTGCTGAACACGGCGGGTGATCCGATTTTATTTTTCGACAGGTTAACAGTTCAAAAGGAAGACCTCTATCCTGCTATGCTCCAGCTGTCGATTGTGAAAATTCTGTCCCAGCACGGGGCTTCAAGTCTGATGGCACTCCTGTGAAGTTATGTGCAAGTGCTTCACGAATTCCTAAACGCATTCTTTCGAGCCACCAGGTTGCATCGAGTGGGTACACTTCCGCAATTGCCCCACTGATGGTTCAGTCAGCTCCTTTGACCGCAGTTCAAAGCCCAAGAGTACAGCGCAGTGTGGTTCCACCGGCGTGCAGAGGAGTCAAAGCCTCATCGAAAGAAATAGGTCAAAAACAAGGTAGGCAAGGTTGGTTGCAGGGTTTCCTAATTGAATCTAAGGTTACCTAATTTAGTTTTTTTCATACACAGACTTAGTTCGAAAGGAGTTTATTCGTCCCCGTCGGGTAAAAATTATTGTGAAGGGCACAAAACCAAGAAAGGCATCACGGTTTCTTCTCAACAAGAAGACAGCAGTCGCATTTGATCAAGTTCTCAGTGCTATCACAGAATCAATTAAGCCCGAATGGGGTGCAGTGCGTAAAGTATTTACACTGGATGGTCAGGAGGTGAGTCTTTTCTTATTGTAGGGTTTCTTGCAAAGTTATTTGACTTAGAATTTAATTTTTATAGGTTTCCACATTGGAAGGTTTCTTCGGTGATGAAGACACTTTTCTACTCTGTCCAAATGATCGCATATCTCCAGAAGAGCTCTCTCTTGACCCAGAAGGCATGTTAAAAAATGTGGAACTTAAATCATGAGCTTCCGTTTATGTGTGTATCTTATTTTTAGAATGCAAGATCTTGAAAGTGCCATTTGAAAGTGAGCCATCGAAGCGACCGAAAGGAATTGTGAAATCCCAGAATCGGCGACCAAATTCTGAACATTTAAGTACCTCACAGGCATCAACGCGATCGGCGGTGCGTAACTATCCGACTCACCCGCGATTTATTCCGATAACTGAATACCCACCTCAAGTCAAAGATAAGTTCACTATTGAGGAGGAAATTGGTGATGGTACGTCCGAATATTTATTGAAATATGTGCTGCTGTTTCAGCGGATTCTAGAAAATTAATTGTTATATGCGAAAATTTTAGGAAATTTTGCTGTTGTGCGCCTTATCGTTGACAAGAAAAATGGCGCCAAATTCGCTCTGAAAGTCATCGACAAGTTACAAAGCAATCACGATTCTCCTCCGGACAACGAAGTGGTCATCTTGTCAAAGCTCACGCATCCAAACATTATTTTGGTCTTTGAAAAAATTGATTATCGGAATGAATTATACGTTGTAATGGAACTCATTCCGGTAAGCATATTTGTATATTTGAGAAATTAGGAAATCCAGTTATATGTTATTCTATTCTTCATCATAGAGTGGAGATCTCTTCGATCTTATCGCAGAAGCTACAAAGTTCTCCGAGAAAGAAAGTGCCAGCATGACGAAGGATGTAGCCAGTGCCCTTGCCTATCTACACAATCGGAAAATTGTTCATCGCGATATTAAGCCGGAAAATTTGCTGTAAGTCTGGTGTACTCAATTTGGAAGGTTTAATTCCATCAGGCTAACATGTCTAAATGTATCCGTGTGCACTTGACAGGGTTTCTCTTGAGAATGGTCAACGGCGAATTAAGTTGGGAGACTTTGGGCTTGCTCAGGAGATTAAAGGCCCCCTCTTCACTGTTTGTGGTGAGACTTGACGCTGCATTTCTCAATTGATGAAGCTGTCTTTAACCACTTAAAAATTAACAGGTACACCGACCTACGTTTCGCCTGAAATTTTGGCGGAGACAGGGTAAGATTCATAAGACATGATTTGAACAAGCAAGTTTGAGACCATCGGATGTGTCTATTTATCAAAACTTGCATTTCTCTTAATTAATTTGTTGCAGCTACGGACGACCAGTGGACGTTTGGGCGGCTGGCGTAATTGTGTACATTCTATTATGCGGATATCCACCTTTCGTGAGTCCCACCGGAGAGCAAGAAGACTTATTTGACCTGATTCTCACTGGAGATTTTGAATTCCCGTCGGAACATTGGGATTCCATTTCGAATGATGCCAAGCACTTAATTCTACAAATGCTTGAAGTCGATCCAGATCTGAGACTTGACGCTGAGTCAATTTTGGAGCACCCATGGCTTGCAGTGAGTACAAAACGCATAGTTTGCTGGAGGTGAATATTGAATAGCTAATTCACCTTGAATTATTTTTGTCGCAGACAAGCTCTTCGGAAGGTGAGAAAAGACGTACCAGACAATGCCGAAAAGATGACTTACAGTTCAGTGTATTTGAGCAAATGGGACTTAGCAACCTCCATTTCCCATCAAGCATTTACTCAGCCAGTCAAACTTCTGATGATCAAGATGTATCGCTGTAACGCATTTGATACGTTAGACTCTCAATACTGTCAACTCCATAAATGTGATAATCTAGTTTTCTTAAAAATTATCCAACTTTAAACCATGAAGCTTTGATGATACATTAGTTGCTGTCAAATCGCATCAAATGGGAAGCGGAAGCAATTATTGTCAATCAACTTCAATAAAGTTTAACATAAGCACTGGTTTCGTATGGTTTCATCTTGAATAACTGTAGAGCAGGAGACAAACTGAAACCGCTTTGATAGAGAATGACTTCAACCAAAAAAGTTCAAGAAGTCAGGATCTTCCTCAAAGCTTACCCCCGCTTTAGTATTTGACCAATATTTATTTCACATCAGTTTCGCAGTATACTTGACTTAAAGAATATGACTGTAATTTAAAGGTTACCAATGTACAACTCTTAAATTCACTCAATTTAAATTTATATTGTAATATGTCTTATTAGCTATTAGGCTTTTTCTCAAAGCTGTTGTACATTTGCGTATTAATTAATGTAGTTGGATTAGAGTTCTTGGACACGAGGTTCCATGAAACTCCTCTTTGAGATTAACATAACATGCTCTAAAGAAATGGTGCATGTCACGTAGTGACAAAGTAATGTATCCGGTTTACTTTAAAGGTCAATCCACCCGAGTTTGAGTTCTACAAAAACTTTTGACTCTGTTAAATTAAACGACACATGAGCAAAATATGAAAGTAACACAGTTGATTAATTTAAGTACTGGAACAAACTGAAGTTAACTGGTTACTGGAAAAGCAAGTGATAATTTATACCGCATATTACGCAACCACATATGTTCCTTCTTAAAGCTTAATTCACAAACATTTACCGCTAGGTTAAGCGTTACGATTTTATGCATGCTTTCCGCATCACATCCGTGTTCCATTCATTAAGATGATTACGGTCAGTTCCTTTACGCACATGTGTTTCAGAACTACTGGGCGTCAGTTTTGCATTGCCAATCCTCCGGACCAAGTATTATCTCATCGCTTTGCGCTACATATTCCTTTAATGTAACCGCTTTTTCATTAATCTTGTAACTAATCTTGTCTCACCAAACATACAATCATGTATTCAGATCAATATGCAAGGATAATAAAAACAGTTTAATTTGAAAAGGAACAGCTCAAATTCGGCAGCGTTGGAGTTGGGAGCACCAATCAATGAACTATTGATCTGGGAGAGTGACATTTTACTACATTTACTATGCACGTGGCATGATAACAATTGTAGTAAGAATGCGTGCATAGTGCATAGCGCAATTATCACAGGAAAAATGCTAGTCTTGAACTCAGCACGTGATGACTATCCGCAGGGAGAGGATGATGTAATGCTGCGAGAGATTTGTTCATTTGTGCGCCTTGAACTTTGTCCCCGTGAACTGGACGGAATAATAATACAGGGAGGAAACGGAAGTCATAAAAATCTGCCAGGCGAAAGAAACTTACTGTATTTCTCAACTCAGATCATGATTCACTTATTTATTTGTGATAAAGACCAAAAGTAAACTGTTTGGTTTTGTTCATTGTGGAATGATCGGATTAGGATGTATTAATAGAAAATGTGATAGAATTGTTAATTGGCCTGATATTGAATCAAGAGTGCACCACTTCATGTTGTTGACAAAATTTCAGAGATTTGATTTAGAAGTCTCTCAGCTTCTTATCAGAAGCCTTGAGTGATAAGGCATTGTTGAGAGCACGAGCGCGAAGTCTCGACCAGATGACGTGGTCTGACAACCCCAAAATTTGTGCAGCGGCAAGACCGGCAGCTTCTGGGTACATGACCGTGGTGCATCCAAGTCCAGATGGAACGTCCAAGGACGACCAAACATCGCGTGCAGCAGTTTCAGCCTTGACTGGTGGACAGTTGATGACGGGGTAGCTCGTGTTGCCAGAGAGAACGGGACCGAGTCCGTTGGAGCGCCCGGCCACTGCGATGAAAACAGTCGGGACTCCAGAACCTTCGTATTGGTGCAATATGGCCATGGTTTCGGATGTGCCCTTGTGGGCAGAAGTGACGCGCATCTGGCACGGGACTCCAAGCTCGCGGCACGTCTTGACAATCTTCTTGCAATGCTCCTCGTCCGTTGGTGAGCCCATCAGTACAACCGCCTGCAATGACAAAAGAATTCTTTGGTCATTTATCGACAGAATTTTAAGGTTTATGTTCACTCACCAAAGCTTTCGGCGCAGGCATGAGCAAGTCCAACCGTTCTGCAATCCACTTGAAGTTGGACTTGACAATTTCCAGCGCTTCGGCAGTGACGTTCTTGAGGTCTCGATACACTTGCTTGTCCTTCATGAGTCGTCTGTCTCCCGAAGGCCAAAGGCGCCATGAGTCGGAGTCGATGACATCAGCAACCATCAGCTCGCCATCCGTGGACACTCCAAATTCGATCTTCATGTCGATCAGAGAGCAATCGATCGACGCCCAGGCGCGCTCCAGAATCTCAAATACGGCAACCGTGGTTCGATTCATGAATTCGATTTCATCACGACCAATTGTCATCTTGCCAACCTTCAGTTCGTTGGAAATGAGAACTTCCTCGGACCATTGCGGGTCGTGGTTGGCATCATCCTATTAAACAAATAAATTGAGCGTGTATGACTTACTGTCTTAGAAGCTGTCACTGAGTTTCAGGGGCATTGTGAGACGTATTGACGAAGCTCTAAGCTCGTGCATGGAAGATTCCAACCTTAGCCTAACTCATAAAGCGGGTCAAAGTCCGACGTTACATAATTGCCAGTGGGTCAGATCGATTCGTCGATCTACAGTTGACCTCTTTACAGAGAAGAATTCTCACACGGCCGCTTGTTTTTAACAACTGCATATAACTTTCCACGTGCCCATTGCTACATTGTATCGAGAGACTCAAGGCCGTGAGGGCGAAATAGAATATTCAATATTCATACCTTGAAGAATGTCTCCAGCTTTGGTGGATTGAACCTGAAGCCTTCTTTCACTCCGACATTACGCTTGAGGAATGACCCGGTCGCAACTCTTCGGGTGACCCACTCGATCGGAACCATGTCGCACTTTTTGCTCACGAAAGCCGTCTCCGACGCTCTCTTGACGTAGTGAGTCTTGATTCCGACATTGTTCAGCAGCTCGAAGACCTTGCAGGTGGTGGCGGTCGAAATTGCTGCTTTACCAACCAGCTCGTGAGCACGAGCGCCGTCTTCAGCGGTGATCTTATCCTTCGACTGCACCAGCACACATCCTGGAAGCTTGGGAAGGTCAAAGATCTGCTTCGTCTTGCCTTCAATGACCAATTGTCCGGGGACCAAATCTGTCAACAGAAACAGAGTCAAAATAAGAACAGGACCGCGAAAAAATTGGAAGCATGCACCGGTAATTACCTGCCATGATTAAGCTTTAATTGTGCTTTGATGCTGAACTTTGCGAGATGCGTAGTGGCTAGCAATCAGACAAGAGCCAAACCGAGGAAGTGAATGCAGGAACAAGCTTTGGTTGAACCAGTGTTATAAACTTGCAGAAACTTTTATGAGTCGTGCGGAGGGGCTGGAAAGAACATTCACTTCTTCTTGTAGCCAGACCACAGTATTCCGATCATGTTTAATTGCGACAACCCAGCAGGATGGAATAAATTATACATGTAGAAGATGAACTCAGTGCCCTTGAAACCAAATGGAGAAGTTGACCCTGCTTCTTCCTTCCACGGCTACCACGAAAGCATATACACAGTCACCAGTCGATACTACACGCGGTACCAGTAAAATTACGAGGAGGCAAAGGATTAAACCACAAGAGAGAAGTCACGATTACATAACAACGAAAGATTTATGTTCAGAATTTGAAAAGAGCATCGAGCGAAATTTGTGATACGCAGATGTACCAAAAGGTATGCTACTTCTGGAGCGGAGTGATGTCAAAACAAATCTTCGTGTCATATGACCAATTTGTTCTGTACGTGGCAAGAGAAGTTTCCAGTTCTTTCTCACGCGGCCGCAGAGATTAACCTGATTCGGGTCCTCAACTCTGAGTACGGGCTCAGGTCAGTTGTCCAGAATGACCCGGTTTCATTATTCTTTCAGGCACACGAAAGGTGTGGAAAATTTTCGCAAGTATGAGATTCGACTCGATTAATACAACGTCAGTGCCCATGTGCAATGCAAGTGTGTGCAAGCAATGCATTGTATGAGCGCGTCCTGCTTTGACGAGCTCACAATGCTAATCATACATCAGACTTCCTACAAGGCAAACTGGAGTCGTCGCGACAACTACTTCTGTGTCACTATTCTAGACGTCGACGTCTAATTTGATTCATTGATTCGAACCCAGCCACATGCATGCATAGCCAATTACAAACTGAGGTGGGAATTTGAACCGTAGTTAAACACTTCAGGCCTTTTCTTCATTTGTCGCCAACGAATCATAAAGCTGGGTGCTTGTTTCAGTGTCGAAACGCAGCCGTCAGAATCAGTGAGGTTTAGTTGAGCACTTCGTAGTCTCGTACTTCTTTGGCGCCTTCCATCCCCAGCCAGCTGGTTAATCTTGTACCTTTTCTCTCTACTTATCAAATCAACCAAAAAGGAGGCAATAAGCACAAAATAAAGATTAATAATGAGATGGTTCTAAAGGTCGTGCACTGGATTAAGTGCACACAAGCCAGCCGTAGCAGTAACATAAATAGGGCCAGTTTTGGCGTCAGACCCTCACGCACATAATTTAAGTTTAGTAAAACCCCATCTTAAGTCTCACTCCCTTGAAACTTGAAGCAATCCATACAGAAATAGATTTGCCCGTAGGTCCACGCCAAGCCGTAAATAGAATGACTCAGTGAGCTTCGAGTTTTATTCGCAGTTCGATTTTTGTTGTTTCCTGTAGTTTCAAGCTGAGTCAGTACCCGGTCTCGGGAACTGGATTAGAACAATGTTCGGAAGCTGAACCCTGTGCCCTTCTCGCAAATTGGCGAAACTGAAGTTTGAACACTTAGAATTTTTAAGAATGGTTGGCTTGGGAAGTGGGAGCCGATAACGCTGCTGTAAACACGAAGTTGAAGCGCAACAGCGGCAACTCACGGAACATCACAAGACCCAAGGCAGGTAAACTTTCTCATAATTATCATATTTGGGGAACTTGGGCTTAGTTTAAACTCAATTGGTCCTAAATTCTTCACCTCTATTCTTCATTATGTCGGCGCCGGTGCTTTGAGCCACGGGCTGAAACGGTTTCCATTGGTAAACCCTTGTCTCAGATTCAGAGTCGTCAGAAAAAGGCTGTGTTTTAATGCTGGAAGGTTGGCGACTGCCAAGGCTCGTATTCTGTTGCAAGATCAATAAAATGACTCATCTGATTAATTGCTTCATCAAAATTCATTCGGCCAGTGTGTGTTCGTCACATTTTCGCGTGATAGACATGTCAATTATTGCTCAATGACACTCACTTAAGAAATATGAGTACGAAAGTGTCAGCAGCCAAGTTACAGGCAAATGCAGTCTTCAGACAGTCATCTGTATTCTGTAGATAACCCCATCACTGATCCCTTGGAACCAGATCTGGTCCAGTGCTGATTCAGTCAGTTGCTTTAGTCTGGTTATCTCTTAATCTGGAGTTCATTTATCTTGAGATGAGGAAATCAAAAATATTTCCACACACCTCTTTCACATCATTGGCTGTCTGACTGGGCGTGATATCATTGCACAAGATGTTTTCTTTCTGTGTAATCCTTCGTGCTTGGCGTATTTTTTTAAAAAGAAATCTCGGCTTGCGGCACGTTCGAATAATATAAAAGTGTTGCTGGAAATGAGAACACGAGGATTTCATTCCAAATAAGATTATCCTCAGGTTGGGTCAATTCAGTCAATTGATCTTGCGCAACAGACATGAACTTTGTACGTTTCGCCATCTTGGCTTTGTGGGTTGGGCACGGGCTAGTTGATTTCGTAAAGGGGCAATAAATTTCTGAATTAGTATTTAGCAAGCCAATATGTTAGCACCTCACTTTAAACACGTGGACATTGACAACATAATTGGTCACTTCTGCTGTGCATGTTGGAATTTTGCTCCCTCCAGTATTACATCACAGCTAAGATAATAGACTGAAGCGAGAGCTGCTGAAATGAATGGCTTATCTTGACCTCTGCGCTGACCGTCTTCCAAGTCAAATAGTAATGAAGAGTACTTTGCACAGTCGAAATAATTATGCAAAGTCCTGGCAGGATGTCGTAAGATTTTCGAAAAATTAAATAAAATGTACATCAATATGAACGCAGAGCAGAGACCACCACGCTAATTCCACAGATCCTGCCTTAAGAAGTATTAAGAAAAGACTATCAACTGTAGAGATTTTCTATTAAATTCTTCGCAGTGAACGAAATAAATAGACGTCATCATCAGTATAGAATCAGAGCGAGATCAAACCAAGCAACGCTAATGAACTGTGGCAGTCAACTGGGGCGACGTGAGAAGATTGAATGTCGTTAAGACAAGAGTGTTAAATGTCAGTTAAGATGTACACGAGTTCAAAAAGATTGGTTTCTGGATCTTGAGACTGAATGATCAAGCGCACGGCCACAATAGAGTGTAACAGCGTGATGTGTCTCGGAGATGCCTTTTGTCCACTGACTAATCTGGTTAATTAAATATTATTCAGAAAGCAGATACGAAATCAAGGCGTACATAATTCATCCTCTCCTGTTTCCATCATAATCTAGCAATAAGCAATTTAAGAAGAAGATTTTCTGTAGCCAGCCACTTGGGAACAAGTCATAATAAGCTCTGTCGAGATTTAATACTATAAATACAGAACTACGTGATTGATTCGAATCCCCAGCCATCTCCGTACAATGAGTAGTGCTTCGTTTCCCAGCCTCTTCTCCTAATGACCTTAGATAGGTACCAGCTCCAACCCAGTGGCACTAACTTATAGGCAGTCAGTCTAAGGGGAGCCAACTCATCGTCGGATCGCAAAACTGATATCTCCACGAAGTACAGGCCGAAACTGACGAGAGTTTCGTGACTTTCATCCAGGGCATCCGCTACTTGGCATTGAGCGCGTTCACTCACGATAAGGAACGGGTCAAGATGGCATCGAATGAACCAGTCGGACCAGAGCCTGACACGTCCACGCCTAACAATGAGGAGGCTGGCATCACGCACAACTGCGGCGTCTTTGGGAGCATCGCGGCAGGCGAGTGGCCAACACAAATCGACATCGCGCAGATCATCTGTCTGGGCCTCGTGGCACTTCAGCATCGGTGAGGGAACGTGAGACTGGCCATTACATCTTAAATGTCTTGATAATTAATTTGTGTCTTTCGTAGTGGTCAGGAAAGCGCCGGAATCGTGACTTCCAAAGGCGGTGACACGAAAAATTTCAATATGCACAAGGGCATGGGTCTCGTGTCCCAAGTCTTCGACGACCATGCAATGGGCAAGTTGAAAGGAAATCTTGGGGTTGGCCACACTCGCTACTCAACGTCCGCCGCATCGGAGGCACTGAATTGCCAACCCTTCGTCGTTCACACGCAGCACGGAGCACTGGCAGTGGCTCACAACGGCGAGCTCGTTAACGCTGAGTCTCTGCGCAAGAAAGTAAATGAAACGTGACCAAAGTCCTTTTAAATGCCTTGGCTACCTGGCCAATGTCACGAGTGGTTTATTTAATTCGCCAGGTACTGGACCGCGGACTTGGGCTGTCGACGATGTCTGACTCTGAACTCATCACTCAGGCGCTGTGCCTGAACCCTCCCGAAGGGGAGCAGGAGGGTCCAAACTGGCCAGCCCGGATCAAGCACGTCATGAAGCTGAGTCCGTTGTCGTACTCGCTCGTATTAATGTACCGAGATCGCATTTACGGAGTTCGAGATCCTTATGGAAATCGGCCTCTGTGCCTTGGAAAGCTGCTTCCAGTTCAGAAACGAATGCAAAACAACAAGATAGACGAGGACGTGGAGGGATGGGTCATCTCTTCAGAGTCTTCTGGATTTCTGGCGATTGGAGCTCGTTACATGCGCGAAGTTGAGCCTGGTGAAATTGTGGAGATGACCAAGAACGGAGTCAAGAGTATTGGCATCATTGAACGCCCCGACGACAAGCTACCTGCGTTTTGTATTTTCGAGTACGTGTACTTTGCCCGACCAGACTCCATTTTTGAAGGTACGCAAATGAATTCCTGCTTCAGTCGTGACCAACGTCACATTGCTCCCTAAACGGATTGTTCCATTGAGCAGGACAAGTCGTGTACTCGGTTCGGATGCAGTGCGGACGTCAGCTGGCCAAAGAAGCTCCTTGTGACGCAGACATCGTGAGCTCGGTGCCTGAGTCTGGAACAGCAGCTGCCCATGGTTATGCAAGGCAATCTGGAATTCCGTTTGCCGAAGTTTTGTGCAAAAATCGCTACGTAGGACGAACGTTCATTCAGCCGAGTACGCGCTTGAGGCAGTTGGGCGTTGCCAAGAAATTTGGTGCTCTGTTGGACAACGTGTACGGGAAGAAGATTGTTTTAATTGATGACTCAATAGTTCGGGGAAATACAATTGGGCCCATCATAAAACTCCTGCGCGATGCCGGAGCCAAAGAGGTACGGTAGATCCTGGAGTGGAGATAAACTATTCGTGGGGGCTGTCATTACCTGTTTGTTCCTTCATTTCGACCAGGTTCACATACGTGTCGCTTCTCCGCCAATCAAGTACCCATGCTACATGGGAATCAACATTCCAACCAGGGAAGAACTCATCGCAAACAAATTGGACGCGACTCATTTGGCAGAGGCCGTGGGTAAGTTTGGCTTGCGAGATTTCCAGTCGCAGAAAATACAGTAAAGCGAAGCGATTCTCATCATTCGCCCGTTCCTTCCAGGTGCTGACAGTTTAGTGTATCTGACCATTGAGGGGCTGATCAGTGCGGTGACATACTACATTCGACAGGACGATCCAAAGAAGATTGGACACTGCACAGCGTGTCTGTCTGGCAACTACCCAGAAAAACTCGAGTGGTAGCAACTGAAATTGAAATTGAGGTGCATTTCGCTACACGCGGCCATGCTGTCCTGCTCGACCAATCCGGCAAATCCTGACTAACCACTTCTCTCTCTCTTGCTGCTCTATTTCATTTTAGATTCTAATATCAGTTATTGCAATATTTTAGTACAGAACAAGAAATTAAATAATTTGCGCGGGAGACGTGAATCAGCGAACAGTCACTCGTTCTCCAGGGCGGGACGGGTTCGAAGGGTCAGGCAATGAGTGCCAGAATCATGTGAATTGTATAATCTGGATAAATTTTAGAAGAGTTGTAAAACATTTTATGCAGAATGAGAGCAGCGATAAACAGTCTTCTCGAATAAATTTGAAAGTATCATTTATACGAAATCAGCCAAGACCTCGTGCATTTTGTGTTTGCATTTCCAATCAATCATCATTGGTGCCTTCGTGCTTCTTCACTAATTCGACCCTCGATCCTGTTATTTGTTTTCCATAATAAGTAACAGGCATGAGTAATTTAGTAAAATGATTTATTTTGAGAAATAAAGCACAACAATGTTGAATGTTCCAGGTTCAGGTAGGACTAAATGCATAATTAATATTCTGCTCGGTAGCTTATAAAATATTGCTTTTACAATGAACTACGAACGCTTAATTCAAAGCTTTGCTTCCCCAGTACTCAATATCGCGGATCGACTTTGGACAGTTTGCCGTGAACACAACAGGATCTCCCGCCGTGACTAAAACGTCGTCCTCAATTCGAATCCCAAGACCTTCAAACTCTCTCCCCACCTTTGTCAGGAGTTCTCGTTGCTGAGCCGATGCCATGCGGAGGTAGACGCCGGGTTCGATAGTGATCACCATTCCGGGCTGCAGTCCGATGCTTCTCTCCACCGATGGCGTGTCGTGAACATCCATTCCCAAGTAGTGACTCACGTGATGAGGACAGAAACGGAGAGCGATGTCAGCTGCTTCAATTGACTTGGAAGTGAATGTGTTGCTGATGATCCCCAGTTCGCATAGTCCGTTCACCATCAGTCTTCCCATTATTTTGAACAGCTGGTCGAGAGAAGTGCCAACTTGTGCGTGTTTAATCAGTTGCTGTTGGACGTCGAGCATCATTTCGTACAAAGTGCGATATTGATCAGTAAATTTTCCAGAAACTGGCCACGTCCTCGTGATGTCGCTGCAGTAGCCAAAAAATTCACAGCCCGCGTCCACAAGGACCATCTCCGAGTCTTTGCATTTATTTGAGTTGAAGACATAGTGAATAATATTGGCACGACTTCCACTGGCAACAACCGGAGGATAAGCCAGTCTGTCAGCTCCACGCACTCTGCATTCGTAGTCCAGCTTAGCCCACAATTGATGCTCAGAGACTGAGGGTGTGTTAGCACAGAAGCTTATCGTTTGCTGAAAGGCCTCGCCTGCGATGTCCGAGGAACGCTGCAGCAACTTAATTTCTGCCGGCGATTTGATAACTCGAAGAGAATCGATGAGGGCCTTCGGAGACTGCGACAACTGAAGCTCGGAGTGAAACGAGACGCTGGTGCTTACGTACGCTTTAGTCAGTTTTTCAACAAATAGGCGATCCTCACACCAAATCACGTACTTGTTGTTGGCCTGTTTCAAGAAACCGTGCAAGAAAGTTTCGAATTCCGAGATTAGATGTCCGCTCCCGAAACCGTAGTGTTGAACTGCAGCTGCTGGAGTCGTCTTCTTACCATCCCACAATTCAGATGTTGGATCTGGATCGTTGAGAAATATGGCGTCATGATGTTCTTCTCCATTCTGGGTAGCCACAGATGTGAGGACAATAAATGCTTCCTGGTCGTAGCTTCCCGAAAGGTAAAAGAAGTTTGAATTCTGTCGGAATGGGTACGGGATGTTTTCTGACATGTACTTCTTCGAGGATCCCGGTATGATAATCAAGTGATTTGTGTCACCAAATCTTCGACCATACAATCTTCTGGTTAAGGTACAAAGTTTCGAGCGACGCTGCTGGAATTCTTCTCTGGTCACGCCAGGCAGCACCTGACAACAATACGAAATCTCGGATAAACTTAAAAATAGCACAATCCTCAGAATGAGGATGCTTTCCACTCACCTCATCGCTATCGAGCTGAAAGAATTCCGGGTGACTCTCCTGTGTGGGCTGACCAAGTGATAAGTTCTTAGCTATTATTGGAGGTACCAAGGAAGGAATTGTTGATTTGTGTCTCTTTGCAGTGGATTGTTCGATTGGATTTCTCTGCCTTGTTAATGAGGCCCTTGTCGAGGACGATAGGCAACGGGTTTGAGCTTCAAACGATGCGCCACGACTACAAGTTGACATCACAGATCTTAGACGCAGCATGATTTGACTGGAGCCTTTACTGCACATCGTGAACGTAATTGAAGGAACTGCTAAAATCAAAACTGCATCTCACCATATAGAAGAGTAATCGGAGGCTGCGGTGATCAACCAGCAGAATTGGATGTTACAAGATCAGTTAAGGCAATCGCAATTGACAAGCCACAAATTCCCAAGTCTCAAGTGGTCCAAGGGAATCAAAGTGTGAAAACTTCGCGCATTTTGTGGTATGAAATTTTGCGCATGCATTCAAGATGAAACTCACACGAAAGGTAAAAGTAGAAAAGCGGCAACGACATCGCCGGAGACTCGCGTAAGAATAAAAACCTCGCCGTGTAAACGAATCAGTGAATTTTTTAACTGTTGACTTTCATACGAAAGCTAAATTTACTTGCAAAATTATAAGTAATATTTAATGTAATAGAAACTAGGCTTCGCTTCGGTTTGCAGTTAAAGTTCAGAATAAAGCAGGAACGTGTTGATCGTCAGTTAATTGTAACATGTTCGGGGCACCTTCATTCAGCGCGGGCACATTTGGGCAGCCTCAGCAGCAGTCCACTGGGATGTTTGGCGCTCCTTCAACCCAATCGACGTTTACCGGATTTGGTCAACCCCAACAGCAAACTGGCTCAGTGTTTGGTCAGACAACAGCATTCGGCCAACCGCAACAGCAAGCGGCCGGAAGCGGATTGCTTGCAACCTCGTCTTTTGGTACCTTGGGTCAGCAGCAGCAGCCTGCCAGTGGAATTTTTAGCAGCTTCGGGCAAAGCCAACCACAGCAAACTACCAGCACTTTCCCCGGATTTGGACAAACACAACCACAGCAGTCGACCGGCGCCTTCACTGGATTCGGGCAGACACAGCCTCAACAATCAACTGCAACGTTCTCCGGCTTTGGTCAGACTCAGCCGCAACCTGGGACCAGTACATTCAGTGGCTTTGGGCAAACGCAGCAACAACCTACAAGTACATTCACCGGATTTGGACAGCCACAGCAGTCCACTGGTACATTTTCTGGATTTGGTCAAACACAACCCCAACAACAGCAAACAGCTGGAGCATTCTCTGGGTTTGGTCAGACGCAGCAGCCTACAACGAGTACTTTCTCTGGGTTTGGGCAAACGCAGCAACAACAAACAAGCACGTTCACAGGATTTGGACAGACTCAACAACCGGCAACCAGTACATTCAGTGGATTTGGCACTGGATTTGGTCAGCAGCAGCCTGCAACTGCCTTCTCATTTTCAAACCCAGTTACAACTACAACAACCACGGGAGCATTTAATTTCACTGGGGCGCTTGGAACAAGTACAAACCAACCGAGTACTCAGATTGGTGTTGCTCAACCGTTCTCCTTCTCAACTCCTAAACCAATTACGACTGCTGCTCCGTTTTCCTTCTCAACTCCTTCACTGGGTAATAAGAGAGGCCACCAAATTAATGTAGACTTAAGGTAGTTGCCAAGAAATGAATCCATCGGGCTCCGACTCCCGAAATAATACTTGCCAGGTGAACAAGAAATACTCCGATTACATGGAGTCACCTCAAAATGGCAACAGATTCCCCTATCGAAGCCTGTGTGCTTCTCGCCGTTTGAACGTTTGCTCGAGTGCAAAAATATAACGATGAGAAGCAAGTCGATCAGGACACATTTTGCGCTAAATCTCCCTCAATAATAGTTAAGACCGCTTGGGGTTGAGTTTGTTCGATTCCCAGATATTGGGACCACAGATTGACGTGGATGGATTAAAAAATATATGTCGGGACAAAATAATTCTCGATCCAAAGCGCGAATCGGAGTAAAAAGTTTGTTGTTTGTTTATTGACAAATTGTTTGATCATGAACTACGATGCCGATACACTACTCT